>NIJG01000047.1:1487004-1538711 GCA_002201625.1 Euglossa dilemma | reverse complement strand
CCGGTCACCGGTGACCCCCACGGCAGCCAACGTGTTAAAAATGCCAAGGAGCTCTATTGCGCTATTTGCATCCAAATGTTATATTGAAATTGAAATTCATTCTTTTATCAGCTGTCTAATTATTTTATTTTTCTGCCGGTTGTTTATTTGCAGCCTAGAGCGCCAGCATTTTTCGAGCGAAACAGAAAAAACGCAAAATCGCTTTAACACTCAAAAGGTAAGCTGCGATTTTCGTCAAATTTCGTGATTCGAAGTCAACAGAACTTTACCGGTCTGCGTATATCTTCGGTAGCTGTTACGAACACATGCTTATCAGTTTACTTACAGACGACAAAACTGTCCAAAGTATATGAACAAAGGAAACATTTGCTCGACGCTTCGCGGATTAAGCAAATTAACGCTCGAGTAAGTGTTCCTCTACCATAATCCGCTTGTAATCGCTTGCATTAATAAAACCGTACCGTACGAAGTCTCTTCCGTTTATACGATGAATAAAAACATAATTTTGAATAATTATTATTCGAAAACCAAATGACGGATACCCCATGGACTTTCTCGATAGATTCTCGAATTCCTTGGTTTCTAGAAACGCGCGTTCTCCAGAGTAAATTCGAAGCGGACCCAGGTTTATTGGATTTTCACCGTCGAAACTTTGAGTCGGTATCCCGGACGATCTATTGTTCGTTCATTATCGTTACCACGGCGGTTTCTCGGCGTCGAGGCGCGTTATTGCGGGACAAAAACGCGAGAGTCGCATACCTGGGATTTCGAAACGGAAGCACGTAGAAGGGAACCAGTTCACGTAGCAAACGGCCGATGAAACGTGCATTAACCGCGATAAATCTCGGGACAGAACGTCCCTCGGGAAAATGTTGCTTCTGATGTGTAAATTTTTGAACAGGCAAACCGCTTGCGTCGCGTCGACGGAGATACATCGTTGCGAAAGGATTAATAGCGATCAATTTGTCGCTTATTTCCCGTTTTATTTCTTCTTTCGCTTCTTGCATCACTTCCACGCTCGTTTCGATAAGCAGGAACTATAATCGGACTGGGGAGCTAATTTCACGCGGTTCTGAAGATTTTCGCGTAGATGAAAAGTGGCTTGTAGATTTCGAGACGGCGTTCGTAAACGAGGAGTTTAAGAAGGCGTGAATGCAGATTAAGGTGGTATGCTTACAACTGTAAATCACTGTTCGCGGCAAACACGGGCTTGAATTTATGGCATTCGATTACGTTCACCACGGTCTGGCGAGAGGGTGCAGTCTCGAAGGAAAACTAGAATTTCATCGCGTCTAATGCACTCTCTGCCGATTATGCGTGCGTAACCGATGCGAAATGAAATCTGTTGGTATCCTGTCGCGATTAACCCAGTGACCCAATTAAGAAAGGAAGAGTAGCGGACTATTTTATAGCGCGCGATTCGTTCCTGGAATTAATAGTTGCTCGATCGATTTCGATTTCGTTCCTTTGCCAGGCTTATAAATTGCAAATCCGTAGTTTCGTTGCATTTTAATCATCTCGTGACATTGACTTTCAATTTCCTCTTCGCCTCGGCAACTTCCACCTCTAGCTTTTCATTCCTTCGTTCCTTCGATGCTTCGCTAGCGTTATTTTCGTTAAATCCTCGAGAATCTGATTTTGTTCGCACGGTAATTGGGATGGAAATATCGCGAAGAAGAAACGAAATGTTTAAACATTTAGATACGATGGAAATTCGAGAGATTACTCGTAGCATCGTAGGAGAAGATACTAATTCGGTTTCTTCGTTAGGTGAAATAATAAATCGAGGCACCAATCGTGGCTACTCGATTATGCTTTTCTATGGATGAATTCGAACGAATTGAAAAGCTTTCCTCGCCACGAAGGACAGCAAACGAGGGGAAAAAAAAGTCGGGGTGATAAGAGGTTGAACCGGGTGGAAATGTTGCAAGCATGATGTTCCCTCGTGAACCAAACGAGCTTTATCCAATACTCGATAAAAATGCGGAGAAACTTGGGCGCGGTGTTTCAAGCGGCGTAACGTTATCTAAAATGCAGACGTCGTGTCAGAAGTTGGACGCTTAATTAAAAGATATTCCTGTTCGTTACACTGGCAAGTCGAGAAGCAGCTTGTTTCAAAGCTCGATTAACATTGCAGGCCTTCGAACGTGCAGCAGCCTTATGCTTTCACAAAGCGAGTCTCGAATTCGCGGTCGCGGCTCTTTTAAAATTTTTCTTTCAAATATCACAAAGTTTCACCACTTTGCCAGTTTTGACGCTTAAACAGGGGATATTCACACTCTCTGTACGGAAAGAAAAGATCTTTCTTTAAATTTCGATTGACACTTCAAACGAGCCAAAGCAACGATTTCGTCTTTTTAGTTTGTTGCGTGAATGTGACAATTTTCGAATTTCCTAGAAAACAGCTCCTTTCATTTACGATCAAAGGTTCTTCGAGCGTTGGTAGAAAAATTTTGAGGAAAATCGAGTGACAAAGTTAAAATGACATACTTTGACGCTAAGATCGTGAGAAATTAAATTCTTTGTCGCGCGAGTCGCATGCCATTCAAAGTAAACCAATGTAGCGAACGAGGGTAGGAAAAAACGTGTGCAAAGAGCTGCTGCACGCTTTTAACAATGTAACGAGTTTCACGGAAATGTTTGCATTCGTCGAGGACATTCGCGTGGGAAATGAAGAATGTTTGACGTTCAAGACAATTAATATCGAAGCGAAGCCTTGGAGTGGGAGTTTCTCATCGTGCCAGCTGTTAAATCGCGAGGAAAGGTTCGAGGGTTAAAGCGACCAGGTGAAAATCTACCGGTTATATACTCTTAAATCCTTCTAAATGAGCTCTCAGCTTTCCGCAAGCCCATTCTTCCCGCACGCAGCAGGACAAACGGGAAAAGAAACTTCGCCTAATCTCGGGTACCGCGATAAATTTCGCTAATTGCCGCGAGGTCGTAAAAATCGCAGCGCCGTGTGCTGGTCGAATTAAACATAGATCCAATTGTTCAAACGAGATTAGAGAAACGCCGAGAAGCTTAATGGCGGTAACGAATCGGGGACATTCGCTGATATTTGCCAGCGAAAACAGATGGTACGAGAAGAAAGGTACAGGTTTAATTGAGAAAAAGAAGATTCTCCTTTTGCACGTGTCACGCGGATTCGAATTACAAGAGGTATTTCCAGCTTTTCGCTGAAATAAAATCACCTTGAAATTTAACCGAGTTAAATCCACGCTCGTGTCTGGTTTCGTCGGTTTAATCGAACATCGGTCAACGGTGCAGACGATTTTGATTGCGCCTCCATTTGTAATTGCATCGTACGTCTGGTAAAATCGTTGCTCGATCCAAATAAGCCGGTTGGTTCGTTTCGTCGCCCCGAGAATTATGTAAATCAACGAACGCCAGAGAGGAATTTGATTTCTCCGAGTAACATTTTATATTCGAAATTACGCTATATAAAATTTTCCTAATTACGTACCACGCGATTTATTTAAGCTGAACGTGAACGCGAAATAATAGTTCAATATACGCGTATCTGGCTTAAAATATCAAATTACTTTTGCTCCTTATTTACGAGATTTACTTTTCGAATCTTGGAAATAATTCGATTCTTATAAGAAGCGAAAGAAAATGGAATTAGTCATGGAAGGAATTGCAAGGAACGATTATTTTAAAAGCCTAGTCTTTGAGATTTATATAAATTATCAGCAACTTGCGTACAACTTGACGTAGTTTGGTGACTAGTTCGAGTTTCGTCCTTTGTCTTATGCAGAAACTCGCAGAGAAGAGAGACGTTTCCATGAGAACGTTGAAACGATTCGTAGAATTAACAGTTGCGAAACGATACGATCAGGAATTTGTGGAGAAATGGAAACATTTCTGAAATGTCTTCATGCATTTTCCACCCGTTCCATGATAAGTTCGTTTCCTAGAAAACGATCCTCGTTCGGATTCATCAGCGTTTGCTCTGGTGAGGCTGTCAAACGTAATTTCATACTATGAATAACTTCTCCGAATTAACCTGTGGATGACGTTCTGGTACGTCAAAGCCATTTTCATAAGCTATTTTCACGGATGATATGTATACTGGTACGTCATAGACATATCGGTTATCTTCGTGGATGATGTATCGATGCCACGAAGCTTTAGTCGTTATTTCATCGACAGCGAAGTACTCGTGAACAAATTTAATAACATGATTATGGTTTTATTGTTTGCTATGGTAACGTCGATTATATTGGGTAAACTATTTGATACACGTTATAATTGCTGAGCATGGAAGCCCAATTAATCGAGATACTATAGTCCCTTGTATGTACTATATTATACGAGGAAAATTTATATACGTGCAGAAACTGTCAGTGCGAGACGAAGATTATACCGGTTAATTTGATAGCGAGATTATATTTCTTACGTTCAAAATTAGATATGATACTTTGTTTCATATTACAAATAAATATAAATGATTATTCAATGCTCCTTTGTACGATTCTATATCCTCACGAGGAATATTCTTTTCATACTTATGTCGAGTGTATGAAGCAAAATATTTGCGAATTTAGCGTACTTCGATGTTCGGCCGAATACTGAGCTGTAAGAGAAACGGAAAGGGAATATTTTATTCGAGATATGGCACGTTGCAAATGTGAGCCAAAATTTTGCTCGATTTCACAGAATTCTATCCGGATATTTGGTTATGCGTTTTCGTTCATTCGGAAGTAATTTCGTATTATTTCTGATTTCTCCCTTAATTCCGCTCGTCTATACAGCTGAAAATGAATATTTACATATCATCCTCATCGTATCTTTAATAAACTATTGCCTCCCTGCGTTCAGGTTCCCTCGTTTGAACTGGAAATTATAGCTCGTTTTAGAATAATGCCGAACGTTCTTAACGTTCCTGTATTTCTGAATTTCGCAAACGAGTAAAATCATGGTTAAAATACGAATATACACGGTACACTCGGTTTTAGCGATCGGCGCGATTTATTTATCGAAACTGCGAATCAAGCATTCATACTTTTGATTCGAGCAGCGCTCGGAAGTTGAGAAACCGTGTTAGCTTAGCCGGGGACCCGGTGCCTCCAGTCTTCGCGTATAAATCCTTGAATTAGGAAGTTGTAAATATCGTTTACAAAGTTCGCAATTCTGCAGCAGTTCATTGTTTAATTCATTCTTGACGTTACACCGAAACTGCAAGTTTTAATTAAGACGAAGGACCGCGCTGTAACGGAGGTCGTTAAGACCAAGTGCAAGTAATGTTGCTTGCATCATTAAGTCCTCCGTAACAATTGCGTCCACTTATTAAATCCTACCTTACAACTTATTCTAAATTATTTTCATGGTCGGGGTGACCTGGATTTACACGTGTATTTGCCACTTGTCTCGGATAATGAAATAAACGTCGGAAATTCATTCAACGTTATACAACAGACTATCTTACCTTCGAAAGACCTTTTGATATTAAAGGTAGTAATCTCTTTTACTCTTTCCGTCCTGACTTTAGTAATTTATTCCTCGCGGGACCTTTAACACTAGGTTTACGAAAGTTTTTGAATACCTATCTTTAATGGAGACCCGTCAAATTTACGGTTATAGAAAACTACATATTTTCTTAAAAAATAAGACCATGAGTTTAATTTAAAAACAATTACGATATTAACCCTTTAGCTTACAATGACACCTCAGAGGCGTCGTAAAGCTATCGGGACAATTCGCAACAATAAATCTTTTTTTTATGTTTAATAATCAACTAATCGTAATTATTTATCAAAAATCTTGCAAAGTTAATTGTACCTCGCACGTGTATATACAAATCATAGGAAGTTTGCGATTTGTACAGTTTCGAACGCTCAGCCATCGACCTTGGTGTCGCTTTTGTTGAAAAATAAATCGTAAGGCAAGGGGCTAACTAATTTAATATAAATTGATTAAATCTATTGATATTTTATAATTGGAGGAACTCACCCGTCAAATTCACGGGTCCCGCAAATCTAATGTTAAACGCGCGTACATCACGTTGCATGTGAAAATTGCAGAAGTCAGGGTTTAGGAAGATTCACGCGTCTATTATTTCTTCCGCGTAAAATGAATCAAATAGGATATTTATAAGTTTTCGGCACGGGCTGTAAGTTTTGATCTACGATACATCCCGAACACCGGGATATTCCGAGGAATTTTACAACCTCTCTACATTCGTTGCCATTCTATCTACTGACAGACGGAATACTCGGCGTGTATGTGGCACGTGTAGAAGTTTACAATAAAGTTCGAGAGGCTGGGCGTAGGAACGCAGCACTTCATGGAGCATGATGAATTTTAAACAACGTTTGTTTACTTCGAAATTCCGGCGAGCAACTCTCCGCGGTGGAAACGTATATCTTGAAAATATCAGATCCAGATTCTCCTTGTTTACTAATCAGAACGTAATCTTGAAGCATGAAATCATGCGATTTCTAAAAAGGTATCGAGAAACTATTAATTCTGAATCTGAATTCTGAATCCCAGATCGATCAACTTCGAAAACGGTATTTTTAATAAACACTATTCTTATTGAAGTTCGCGTAATGTTCAGAGGCGCGAGGAAAAATTGTTGATCACGGGGAATACGCAGAGAATATCACGTAATACTAGATATTTTCGTTGGAGTATTATTTCAGAGGTCGAGAAGCCTCTTCTTTTATTGTTCGATACGAACGACGGCATCAACGTCAACGAACCATAACGCAGCTCTTAAAAACTTCATCACCACACATGCACACTCGAACGCGTGTAAGTGAATAGAGATTTTCGTTCATTCCACACAGCAGGGTACAGTGTATTCTAATTTTCCGCCGTGTGTCCCACGCAATGGTCCCGTCGCAAATTTCGTTACAATTCTGTTCCCTTTTCCCGACGAAATAACGCGGTTTGTCGCTACGAAGCGTACGTGGTTCCCAAACAGCGTCGTTTTTCTTCAAAAACGCGAAAGACACTTGAAACACGGTAGCCGATAAAAAATTTGCAACATTAAGCTGCGAACTTTTGAAAATAAACACGGTATGCTACGTGCCAGCGATTCGCGAAAAATCACCGGAGAATTCGTGCGTTTCGACAAAAGTTACACCGATCAGGTTAATTCGCTTCCACGAATTTGTATAAATCAGCAAGCTTAAACAGTTGCAGCGAACAATTTTCAAACGTTCACGTTATTACAAAATCTTTATTTCCCGTAAAGAAAATTCAGCTATTTTATCGCCATTTCGTTTATTTCGTTGATAACTGTTATCATTTGCTCTGTTGGACGTTGTATTTGTCGAAAATCGAATAATTCGGAATTAATCTCGAAAATGGAATGAAACTTTCGATCGGAAAGTCGTTGTTTTCGTACCAACAAATTTGTAAGGACGAAAAAGATGTATTTCTGTTGTTCGTTAATTAAACGAATAACTTGCTGGTATAAACAATGGGTAGCAAATGATTAATATTAAAGAGAATCGGAGGCATTTATGCTTGGTAATTATCGAAAAGCGATATTCAAACGTAAATGGAATGCGCCTCTGTCGCCCGTGTATTTCGTCGCATTTGTCGTGCGCCGCGCGTTCCGTTGTTTCATCGCGAATTAACGCAAGACGCATCGACGCATCGTCGCGATTCGATTGGCAAAAGACCGTCCGCGTGAGATATATGCTCGAGGTACGCATATCGATCCCGATGTGGCCGTGTCTCGATGGAAAATGCATATTTTTCAGGAGCTTCCGTCGCGCTCGCCACAAAGGTGCGGGAAAGTTGTACGATCGCTACAAAGCTTTCAGTCGGAAAGCGCACAGTCGCTCGGGCGGATACTTTCCCGTCGCAGGAAGAACAGGGAAAGAAGAAACGGAGGACAAAACATAGGAAAGAACCGTCGTACTACACCGGTTTAATCCACTGTTTTCCTTCAATTCTACGAGAGCGTGGAACGAGCGGCGCCGCGGAATAGACAATAGTCCGTTAAACAAAATACCTTCCGCCGGGTAAACAACTTGCAGGAAGCGGCAAGAAAGTTTGATTAACCCAAAGCAGCCCGTGCATAGTTCTAAATTCCCGGACTTTGTTGTACGCAGGGAAGAAACGGGACGCATCGAGGTGTAACGCTTGTTTTACCGCGTTACGCTGTGTAACGACTATGATTATCCTGAGGAGAAACACGGGGCAAAATATTCCATCTTGATGCCTCGTCGCAAAATCGAGGAGTGTCGCGAAGCTTCCGTCAGACCTTAAGGGAAACTTGTAATTCTCCATCCCTCTGTCGATGTTTTCGTATTTCCTTGCAAGAAGGTTCCAGTCGAGCCGGGAGAATTATAAGTTTCGCGGCATCGAATCTCGGTTTGGGAAATTAAACGAACGAACCTCGTCGTCGTGCTGGAAGAACACGGCTCGCGTCGATGCTGGGATGAAAATGGAAGAAATGGGATAAGAAGGAAGGAATTTTTTGGGAAAGAACGGAAATTGCGGGGGAAATACACCGGCTGACCGTCGGCTGTCGAACAATGGCGCCGTCGGAATTCGACGCCGGAACTTAGGGCACCGCTTCTGAAATTGGCAAACCGCCTAGTTCTAATGTATCGCCGTGTCGTATTGTCTCCAGATCATTAGAGATAAACAAAAGTATAGGCGAAGGTGGAGGTGAGACACTCTTCTCGGACGTTGAGCATGCAGAGAGATAAGAACGAATGTAGGCCAATACCGGCAAGAACAAGGCAATTAAGCTCACCTTGCGTTATAACCATGGTTGTTTATCAAAAGTAGGTGAACAATTTGCTTGTTCTTCTTATGCGATAAATATCGCGGTTCGAATAAACGAGGTTGAAAGCGTGAAGATATCCGAATTCCATTTCGTCTGATAACGAGACCTTGAAAGGAAAACTATTTTCTGGGAGATTCAGGCTAGACTATTGCAAGGTAATCGTGATTATTTTATTTCAACGATTTATAACTTTGTCTCGAAACTCGATTTAGAATTTTCGATCGTTTCTGCCCTTCGTGTTTGTACCAAATTCTCTTGTTTTTATATTTCTTACATCTTCTGTAGGTCCTTGCACTGTCCATTTGTTTTCTTCTTCTTTTTGTCGCTGCAACCATTCCTACTTGATCTTGCAATGTCTTCCCTGCTTCCGAAATTCCCTTTTTTGCTACCTCTTATATACTAAACTTCGTTGCCGATCTTCTGCTTCCTTTAAGCTGCTTTTTTATTTAATTTTGCAATCTCCTCAAAAGTAGGTGAACAATTTGCTTGTTCTTCTTATGCGATAAATATCGCGGTTCGAATAAACGAGGTTGAAAGCGTGAAGATATCTAAATTCCATTTCGTCTGATAACTGCACTTAACGGAACCTTGAAAGGAAAACAATTTTCTCGGAGATTCAGGCTGAACTATTGCAAAGTAACCGTAATAATTTTATTTCAACGATTTTTGTCTCGAAACTCAATTTAGAATTTTCGATCGTTCGATCGTTTCTGCCCTTCGTCTTCGTACGAAATTCTCTTGTTTTTATATTCCTTATATCTTCTCGAGGTCTTTGCACTGACCATTTGTTTTCTACTTCTTCTTTTCCCTTTTTCGCTGCCTCTTATACTAAGGTTCATTGCTGATCTTAATCTGCTTCTGTAATTTTGCAATCTCTTTTCTAACTTTCCTCGAACAGCTTCCTTTATCGCTAACAATTTTTCGGCGTGCTTAAGCTTCCTCGTATTTACTACTAAGGGTTCCCTTTTCGGTTTTCTCCGCCGCTTCTTTATTCCTAGCGTCTTCTCCTCCGAATATCCGGCAGAGGGAGGTTCTCTCGTTACGATCCACCCCTAAAAGGCACCCCTCGTGATAGAATCGCTCTGCCGATTATGGAAAATTTTTCCTGCTTCGAATTTCGCCACGGCAGAGCGAGCGCGAAGGGTGAAAAGCCCTGCGAAGGGCGACAGATTATTTCCCACCCCTGCTCCGGGATGGACACCGTCCGGGAAAGTAGTTGGGACTGAAAGGATCCCTCGGAGACGTCCATGGTGAAACTGAGGTGGTCGTCAGAAAGGATTTCGGAGAAAATGATCATTCGTGGCCGCTGATTGACCGCAGGGTGAGACGTCGTGAACGATCAATGATCGAACAGTGGTCTGTAACATGCGATATCCGGATATGTCCTGACACTGGAGAAAATTCCACGCAGAGGAACTTAATTAGAATCTTTCGGTGAAAAATACACGTCCTCTGTGAATCTCAACGATCGATCCTTAACCTGGAACAACACCCTTCATTAGTCACATGCTTGTTGTCTTCGTACTTAAGACAACTGCTCTTTAACAAGGTGTATATATATATTGAAACAATACTAGATATAGTAGTCGTTGCAGATATCGTTCCACTGACCTTTCGAGTAAATAATCGTGGAATTAATTAATAAAGCGCAATAATTAATAAGAATTATAAATACCCGTAGATTGTCGGCTACCTGCCTTGATACTTTCCCGACATTAACAGAGTGATCGATACGTGGATAATCAATCGAATTGCCAGTGAAATCAATCAGATGTCAAAGTTTATACATTCCGGCGCTTCGTCGAACAAATTGATCCGAAATCTCACGATCAGTCAGCGTTGTACAGTCTGGTCCCTGCCCAAAGACACTATGGCAACCCTCGATGTTACAGCATCAATCAATGTCGTTACTCAATGCTACGATATATACTCACGGTATACACGAATGTTCCGACGAAGTATAATACCGACGAGTAATACCAATAACAGTTACACTTTTTAACAAATATTTAGAAGTAAACAAAACGCGTAATATGTTGTAGATAATTTACGAGACACGGTGTGTCGCGTGGAATCGTTATGCTGTTCTTGAAAAGAAGGATAACAGAGAGCGTTGAAAAGAGGTAAAGCCGTTGGAGATGATAAAAGTTGTCGGGGTGACAGTTCGTCTGAGTACAATGCACCCTCGTGATCCTTGCTTTCCTGTGCGCCACAGGGACCAGAGAAAGATGACTATCCTTCACGTTGAAGAGCTCCTTATCATCTTTCGTCCCAGGACGCAGCTTGCCGCAATTCTCGTGTACTATTTACGGATAGAGAATCAAACGAAAGTGTGTTGTGGTTTTATTTGGTAGGCTGATGATTCGAGATGGCCGCGAAGAGGTCTGGTAAAGCCGTGACACGATCCTCGGCTCCATTGTCACGCCTAGTTTCGTTCGAGTCGCCAGCGAGATTGAAACGAGATTGTAAAAACTCGATGGAAAGTATTCGCAGGTTCGATCGAACTGCAGAGGCCGACATTTGCTTCTCGGAGAGATTTACGAATCGGCTATGCAGCAGGAATTAAAGCGGCACGCGATAAAAGGAGAAATAAATACGTGAAATAAAATCGTGAAGCGAGGAAAGATTTTTCGCAGGCGTTTCGAGTAAACTTCGCTTGAAATTGCACGAACGCTTCTTTGCTCATGATCCGCAGCTAAAGGGAGCACTTAGTCGTAATGCAGTTCGATCCGGTGACTTATCGGGAATTGGGTTGCTCGTTGAAATTCCTCAACTTCTTAATAAAGTTCGCGAGTTCGATGATCGCGAATGTTGAGATACGCGCAATCGATTTGCCCCCACGTAGCTGGT
Organism: Euglossa dilemma; assembly: GCA_002201625.1. Classification (NCBI taxonomy): domain Eukaryota; kingdom Metazoa; phylum Arthropoda; class Insecta; order Hymenoptera; family Apidae; genus Euglossa; species Euglossa dilemma. Next base: position 1,527,109 of record NIJG01000047.1, on the reverse strand, counting down.
TCACATTGGTAATTTCCGAGAATGGATGATGGCAGAGATAGTCGCGATAATGTCGTAATAATGGTGACTCGGGGAATTTATCGCGTCGTCGAGGAGCAACGTCGATTTAACGGCAAAACCTTGTCGGCTGGAAACTCTTTTTCGGCGGTAACAGGAAACGATATTTCACCGATCACGATAACGAGCGCGCGCGTTTTCCAAGTGGCCACCGTGCCGTTTCGTATTTTCATAAATCCTGCGTATCATCGTTGTCGTGGTTTATTGAAATTTCACTCGACGCCGCGAATCTGTGGATCATTACGAGAGCGAAACGCCGGGGATGCCGTCAAGGAAATATTATTCGAATGTAATCGCTAGATTGCCGATCTTCGTCTGTTTATCATCGCGTGTAGAATTTACGTTTCGAAACTTAAATCATTTTCAGACGTTAATCCTACGCGCGAATAATTCAATTTACGATACGAACTCTTTCGAAACTTTGCTTTTCTTTCGAAACGCTATTAGTTTACATATCGCGGTCGCTTATTCCTTCGTAATGCGCGATAAATTTAACGAAGGAAATAAAAAATTCGTATCTTTCGTCTTTCGAAATATGCCAAGTGGCGGAGTATATTTTTCAAATCTTGCCGGATATTCCATCCTGTAAAGTTTTTCCGGACAAGAATTTATCTAGAACGGATAGAATGTGTACACATTTTTCACGAGCAATTTCCTTTAATGAAGGTCTTGTCCGTCGTAGCTTGGTGCTTTTATTAAACAGCAGGAAAAGCTTCTTATAGCAACGGCATTAGAATTTCTTGGACTTGTTCCAAGCCTTAATCCCGTTCGATTGTAATTCTCGAGGCGCGCGTTATCGAAGCTGAAACGGCAGTAAAAATCGGAAATTGACGTATCCCTGCCGACCAACGGTCCCCAGTCACTTGCACCTGTTCGATAGTTTTATAATCCCGTCGAGAAATCTTAATTTCCATTTGTCTGGGAACGCCTGAGAGAACCCTGTCGCAAACAGACGCTTCGATCGCATTGTTTCCCCGTAACGCGAGTTGATTGGCTGCTGCGCCGTTGAAAAAGACCGGCAAGGAAAGCGTGGCTGTTAAAAGCATCGATAAAAAGTTAGAAAAGCCGAGCTGCCAATCATATTTCGAATTACGTTTCGATTATGCCCCGATCGAGCATCGGGATACGCTCGACGAAATTTTTCCGAAAAAGAAGCGAAATTTTCTACGCGTCGATGATTATTCGTTCGTTTCGTTTCCATCGTAGCGAACCTGCGGTTCTACTTTTCATTTTTCGTTCTTCTCCCGAAACGATGCGAATTTAATTTGCATCCGCGAAAGAGCTATCTTAGCATTCTCGTGACTTTTTACTGCCATTTTTTTACGATGCAGCGAATAAGATATTTCGCTGCGTGCACGCGAATAGATGGAACAGAGGACACGAACGTTTCGAAGAAGTTTTTATTATATTACTCTTTCCTGGTACATGAAACGTTTGAGAAAGATGCACGCTGTACCACGGTTGAAAGCAACGAGAAATCCTTTGTTTCTTTGTTCTTCGGCTCGATTATGTCTTCCTTTCGTTGAGGATGTTTGCACAATTACCACTTGAAACGAAATGGTAACTTCTCGCGAGACTTCCTCTTCTCAGTGGCAAAAGTTACCTCTCGATGCGAAATATTTCTTCGATAAACTCCAAGTCCTCCTTTACTTCCTACAAAGTACCCTCTTTTCGTGTAAACAATTTCACGTCGTAGGCGCTGTAGATATTTCTTACGCCATTCTGTCTGTCATGAAATTAATCGAAAGTCTCGAATGACTTTAAAGACTCGAACGAATAGGATCTGTATAAATCTGTAGAATCGAAGAAACTTCTTGAGCAATCGGTAAAGGAACACGAAGATAAACACCGGAGAAGGGATATCGATGTCGAATGGATCCAGATCGGCAGACAGGTTTTCGTTCCATCCGCTCGATCGTTGAACGAAACATCGTGGCAGATTTCGAAACGGCTGTAACGTTGGTTGCAACACGAGGTTTCGTGTCAGGCATTTTCAACAGCATCCCTGCGTTACATGACGGGTTCGTAGGTTGAAAGTAACTGGTACTTTCGAAGTGTAAAGCAATATCTTACTGGCGAGATGCGAACCGATAACTCTGCCTCAAGTTAGAGAATGACGTAAAGGTCTGAGGGAGGGGGGGCTATTAAGTTTAACTTGCCCGTTACGTCACGTTGTTGTGCAATAAATACAATGGAACAGAAGTTGACAATACGCCGTCGTCTGTTCCATATCCGTCCGACGAGAGCGCGAAACGACTGAAAGACGTTTAATTAGCACATCCCGAAATCGTGGGAAAAGTCTGTGTCACGGTCGAACTTTCCTTCGGGGCTTCTCTCAATTAGCCGTGAAAGTAATTACCACTCTGTGAATTGAATAATTGGGCTTTGTTGCCGGCCATACATACCACCGCGCAGTTGTATAATCAATTATAAGCCATACGAAAGTTGGAGCGTGGCGGATTATTTAAAAATGAAATTTATTCGAACGACTTATGTCGGATCTCGGTTAAAATTTCATTAAAACGACAGGATGAAAGTCCGGCTTCTTTTTTTTTTTTATTCGTATTCTACGACGAGAATTTTTAATATCCATGGTAACAGAAAATACGACGCGCCGTAATTTTCCTCCCCGTAATTCCGTATTTGAGTAATAAAAATCGTGGAGAAGTTTTTAGGAAAGGAACGAAGATTTACGTGGATTATGTGTAATTTTCAAGCGAGATGGAGTTACAGAGAACATGGAATTCCGTTTCCTTTAGTTGGAACTCGCTGTCTACGGCAAAGCAAAGCTGCTAAAACCTACGAAGCCGTACTCGACAATCAGAACGGTGCCCACTTTTCGCTAATTGCAAAAGTTCCATGCGTCTGTGCACGGGGTGAGCATTCCTCATGCGAAGAGAATCTGTCTTGTCTCGTGAAAAAACGGAGAAACAAAAATTATAATCCATTAAGATGCTTCGGATCGAAAATGGATCAGAGTACGCGCACGATGCGTAATTTAATTATTCGGAAAAAAATTCCAATTCCACGGAAAAGTTTAATTCCGAAATTTGTCTTTCATGAAGAGATATATTTACATTTCTTTTTTTTTTTTTCTTTTTTTTCAATCTAGAACGAATGTACGATTTATAGACACGAAGTTTCGCGTTGTTATTTGAAGTCATCAAGAGCATGTACGATATACGGTCGCGCGCGTTGTCTAATTTGCATTATTCGCAAACATAACACGCTCCAGCGAAGATTAAACGGACTTTCTGACCCACATCATACGGTATCATGCGAATGCACGAGCACAGATGATACTTAAAATAATAGCAGGATATGGAGCTGCACACGTGAGCCTGGCTTCCTAACAATCTTTTGTTCCACGTGTTGTGACCGTGTGCAGTGAAATAAACAAAAGGGAAAACTAGGGAAATTCACTGAAGAGGCAGAAATTCGGCCGAAGGAACCAGCAGCGACAGAGAAATTAAATTAACCCTTTATTTTATGACATCAGGCCATACTTACTGCCCTTGTTTAATAAGGACAATTGTATTTGCACGAAAGTTCAGTCCGTTCTCCACACTTCGGTCTCCATTCTACGATCTAAGGGTTATTAAGTAGAAGTACTTATAATATTTCGATATCTCGTGGCGATGAATTAATTAACTTGCAACCTCGAAACGATAGCAAAGTATTTATATACCTGATGTGGAAAGGAAGGAAATAGAAAAGGAATAATTATAATTGCAATATTTCTCGATAATCATTTCTCAGAACGTAAGTTAATTTCGAAGAACGGAAACAAGTATTTAATTAGCAATCGATTGTACTCGGTTCTAATTAAATCCACAGAGACTGCGAAAGAAAAGAAGAAATTTTATATAGAAATCCGAGGAGCAGATAAATCGTAGCCGAAATTGAATCACACGGGACGAGACATTAAATTACAGAAAATTCTTAGCGAAGTTTAGGAATAATTTATAGACGATTTATCGTCTGAGAATTAGCATCTTCTTGCATAACGTTTCTTCCGAGCTTCGCAAATCCGTTCGTTCCTTCCGACTGCGAAATCCTTCGTGTACTTTTTACAAGCTTCAAAACTATCCGATCCCTTGTTATCCGAAGTATTTCGCAGGAAGCAAAAACTGTGACTGCGAAATTGAACAGCTTTAACGAGGTTCGACTTCTTTTTGGACTTTTTCATCGATCAAAATTCTCTTTTCCAAACACGACAGGTTTCCGATTCCTCCATTCTTCCATTTAATATCCACCTAAACCGCTATAGAATTATGCGAAAATAATGGATTTGCGCATTTCATTTTTCATTTTTGCTAAAGTTTATAATATATCTCTCGCTGAAAATCTCCCACACGGAAGGCTGAAGATCTATGGTTAAAATCCTTTCTGACCTTTCGATCAACGAAGAATTCGTCACGCGAAAACCGAATATCGGAACACAGAAAATTCTCGTCATCGCCGTTGTACCGTTAATTTCAAACGAATAAAAGAATTATCGAGAAACATTCGAGCTAAAGCTTTTCCATCGGTAGGACGCGGGCGAGAGAAAGAAATATACGATTTTCGAAAAAGAGACGGGTCAGGGAACCGTGTTGGCACGGCTAGAATGGAAAGAGAGGGAAAAGAGGAAAAAGTGGAAACACTGTGTTTGCTTTGGAGCGAATCGGCACGATAATTCCGTCGATAGTCGCGAGCAATACCCCGGTTCAGCGCTTAAGCATCGTCGAAAGAGGGTCGAGAGTGGCGGTAGAACAAGAGAAAATTGTCAGCAACTAATGACAACTATTCAGAGCATAATACTTGGCGAAGCGTCGCGCGCGAAACTAGGTCCCCTTGCTGAACACGAAATTCTAACCGCTGAAACCATGCAGTTAGACCTAGAGAGTTCATCTGTGCCCGCGATGGCTGCGTAACACACGCGTCCAGGCCGCAATTTGTAGAACACCGATGGCACTTGCAATCGAGACGACTGTTAATTACTATGGCTTGTCGTATCCGCCTCAGATGCCGGTATCCCGATTCGGCAGTCATTCGCCTTGATTGACGAGAAATCTCATTTCCATTCGGACCATTGCGAGACGATCCTATGCCGTCGCGCTGCAAAAGACCACCCCCGCGGAAATCGTTTCCGTTTCGAGGAAGAACCCGGTTCGATTTGCGTTACTGTTGTTCCACGGCTCATCCACGTGAATGGCAGAAGCGTGGTAAGTTGCCGGGGACCGGGAACCAGTAATTTTATCGATATTGGAAACTTCGCCGTGGACAGGGTCGCTTTATTCCGACGAATCCGAGCTCTTTTCCTCGGCGGAGGAAAATGCTGAGTCCCGAGGAAGCTTTCTGCTTCAATTTTACCCGAATAGCCAGAGATCGCATCGCCGATTAGACAGCGACGGAGGAGCGAAAACGACGATAAGCGAAGACGCGAGTTTTCTCGGTGATAACAGATTTAGGTGTTGATGGGATTGCTGAAATTTCTGTCCCGATTTCGCGCGAAAGATTCGCGAGGGCTCCCGTTCTATGAAAAGGGAGCCGGACAGGGGAATTTTAATTACGCGTAGGTCGAAAGTTATTAATTAATGCCAGCAACGTGTATGAGCTATAGGGTATAAACGCGTGGGAAATAAATAAAATGGGAATTTTAAGGTACAGATACTTTACTTCCAGGTCACATGACGTTATAGAAGATTAAATCACTCGCCCACGCGAAATAACTTCGTTTTTAGCTCGAAAATAAACGAGAGGATAGAGATAATTCGATATGGAAAATATGCGAATGAAAATTCGGCAACATATCAGCGAATGGAATGCCGGTTTTTATTGATTCAATCAAAGCGTTCGAAATTCAGATTTCACTACACAGCAGGTTGGAATTTCGTTATGAAATGTCATCTCGTGTATTGTTTTTATTCGATTTAGATTCATGCAAAGGCACGTTTCTCCGTGACATTTGTTTGTCATCGGTGTGCCTTTTCGGTTCAATCCGCAAAGTGCGTTTAAATATTAAACAGCTTGTGTAATATCCCCGCCGAGCAGCCGTATTGGCTTATACAACATCGTTATCGTGCATCTTACCCATCGCGATAAATCCTTCTATCCTCGTGTCGTTATAATAATTTCAGAAATTGCCGGCGATAAGATTCTAATTATTTCTGTGGCGTTTGATACGCAGCCGCGAATCAGTGATTAGCTAACGTAGGAATGTTCGATCGCTGCCGGGCATTTTCCAGGCGAATAAGGTTTCGCGATATTTCGAAGAATAAAAGTATCGCGGGGAGATATATTTCCCAGTAGAATAATAAAAATATGTCGTACGCGCGCGAAACCGTTGCTCGCCTGCCAGTTCATTCTCGCGACTCGATTCTCCTCTATCAGTTCCCGGATTCCTCGATCGACTCTGCATTTTACTTTATCTCCTTAGTTCACCCTCTCCGTCGAGCTGTTCGAAGAAGACATTCAGATACGCACCCCCAATACCTTGCATCCCTCGTTCGCGCGATAGCACGAAGAGCACGGTCCAAAGAATTCTTCTTTCACACCTCTAACCCTCTATATCGAGAGCTCTCCGCGTTCACAGAAATTGAGAATCGCAGACGCAGCTTGATTGATTCGAATAATCCTTTTACTACGTGAATATTTTTACGAGAGTATTAAGTATTTGTTAACGAGACTGTTGACATCGTCAAGGGTTACACAGACGGTGCATCAGCGTGGCATTGTAATTTTTCATAGAAGTTTATTTCCTCGAGGTAAAGCTGTGCTTTACACATTTGTGTTATGTTGTATTTCTTTCCTTTTTTCCTGTAACCCGATTGAGTTAGTTTCACTGTACTTATGGTATTATTTGGTACTTGGTATTGCGAATGGTAGGAATCAGATACCTTTTACAGTTTCGCGAGCAACTTTGGTATACGATAATCAAAAGTCGATTCACATTTGTAAATACTTCGATTCCTCGAGGTGACAAATTTTTGTCGCGAATACACGTACGCTCAATTCCGCGATAATTTTTATATCGATCGAAATCTCAGTTGATAATGTTTCATTTAGGCTTTATTTATTTTCTTCGAAGAGGATTTTGAAATTTCTGTTATAAAGGAATGATAATCTTTCGAAGTCGATAGTTAGTATAATCGCTACACCTTCTATTTCAACTATATTTCCCTATCACTACCATAATTCCACCTAACAATGATTTTCTCGTCATTCGAAATATTCAGAATCCGAATGAAACGAAAGTAAATTCACGATTAAACTTTTTCGTCTAGATTTTATCTATTCATTATCAGGAAAAGCCTGAAATCTTACGAAGATCGAAATCTTCCAGATTCGATATTCACGAATTTAAAAGCCAGATTCCGATCTGATTCTAATGTTAGTTATCATAATTCTGATATTCTTTATCGTAGCGAATAACCGAGGAGTTATTTTCGTCTGTTTCAGGTGCCGGTCCCGAAAGGAAAATACTCACGTGCACTTGACAAGCGTGAATCATAATTATCTCGTACGTGATAAGCAGTTGGAGTAGCTTGGGTAAGATATTCAGACCTTCCGGTCACTTAGATCCGGCCTGAATGTCGATCATCGAGGAAAACGTCACTTCCAGGAAGATGGCCGAAGGTTGGCGTAACATTCGGAACAGGAAGCGGCAAGTCCTTGCCGATGTGTCACGTCTGTCATCTCGCGATGGACGAGAAGGGACCGCGATTATGGCCGTGATTCTTTCGTAGTATTTCCTACCGATGCCAGACACCCGGTGTCAATGGCCCAGCTGATCTTTATTCAACGAACGTCGTTCTGTATCACGCGTCGAAGACTTATGCATCGAAATCGAGGCAACCACGACTTCTCCACGGGCTTTCCGCGAATTTTCCACGGCTGTTCCACGGGCTTTCCACAAATTTTCCACGGCTGAACGGTGATCGAAATCTAAAACAAAAATTACGTGATTCTTTTTTCCATGAGACAGTGGATAAGCACGGATCCCCATATAAACCCTGCGTTTTGAGGATCTCTCGAAATGAAATTATGAAATGATCACGAGTATCTGTAGAATATCCAGATTATTATTAATTCCGTATTAATTCCGATTATCGAAGACGATATTAATTAAATAATGCCCCGATAAGGGTAGTTAAGCTTACCTGATCTAATCCAAACCGATCCTCCCGAAGAAATTGGAATTAGTTCCAGATGGGTATATTTAACCCTTTTGTCTCGGAGAGATTAAGTCGAAGATCGAAAGAGACTTTTCTGGTCCAAGTTGGGAATATAGGTGACACACTTTCGCAGTTTCCGCCTTCTTATTTGAGTTAGTGTTAAGTCAAATACGGAGGCAAATAAAATGAGGCAATGGTTTAGTTAATGGTTAAGAGTCTTAAGACTGGTAAACAAACTTTCCTCGGTCCGAATATCAAACGTGTCGCAATAAGTGCATTCCATTTTGGTGTACTAAATCACAATGATAAACGGTCCTGCTGTAATGTGTCTTGTATCGTCGTTAATTGCCTGACGCAAGTGGTGCTAAATACTTTATATCGTTCCTTGTTTAACATTTTTCTCCTCGGCTTCGTAAGAATATTTACATGGCAGTACGTTGTCTAAAAAAAAAAGAATGAACGACATCCGAAACATTGCTCTTTCGATGACCTACATTTTACAAATTCCTAAGACTTTTAGCTAAATAAGAATTATTCAACGTTTCTCGTATACAAAGCGCTTCAAATCGACCTCTGCGAGCATCTCCGAAATTCTTGGCAACATTCGCAAGTCTTTGAGACAGAAGTCACGCATCCGGTCTATTCCTTAAATATTATTTTTCCGTTTCGCATGTTTCGTTTTGCTAGTCGAATGGTAATCTCGAAATCCTCAAAACTCAAAGCACTCTCGATTCCGAAGAATTTCAAGTTTTTTCCATCCCCATTTCACCGTTTCAACGCTGCTCCGTATCGCTAAGCTGTAGAATTTACATGTCATTTAGCCAGGAATATTCCTGCAATCAGAAACGCGTTCGATTTTTGCGACGGCGGAGCTCGGCCGAGAAATAAATTCCCTTATCCCGGAAACGGAAGTCGAGCGAACGAGCTTCAGAGAAATCCGTCGTGGTTATTCGAATCGTAACGTCGGTGTCGATGGATACATTCAACCGTTTGTTTCGCGGCGAAATCGCGTTTCATTTCCCCGAACTCTTTCCTCTGTAACTAATGCAACGCCGCGAACGAGTCGGCACGCGGTGAATACGAAATATCTGTTTTACTGCGCCGAGAAACGCGATTCTTCCTCGATATTCTACACAAATCAGCGTCTCGCACTCGCGGTGCGATTGAATTTAATCTCGAGCTGCGTGCGTGACTCTTGACATGCAAGATCAATCCGACTGTAAAGGGATACGTGGCTACTAACCGGATCGATTGCACAAATTCTACTAATTTTTCGAATGCGACGATATCGTAGAAGCGCGATAAAATCTGGTAATTCGCGATTACAGAGTGAATGAAAGGTAAACGATGATGTTGCAAGTCGAGGTAGTATTCCTGGAATGAAGTTGGTGTATAACGTCCTCTTAACTTAGCTGTGACAGGTGATTGAACGATGGAATCTAATATTCTTGTGACACGTTCAATCGATATTTCTGATTTTACGACTAAACATTTATTCGCGGTCTTTGCGTATTTTCTATACTAGAAAACTTATAGATACTCTCTGTCTTGTGTCATAATATTGGAACTATCTGAGTGGTAAAATTACTGGTTGTCTTCTAATAGACAGAAATGGAATTATGTGCTATTTATTTATGAATTATTTTATTTTCGAAATAAAAGAATTTCCGATGTTTGCTTACTCCAGCAGTAAAAAAAAGTGGAAACCCTGCTGGCTCGTAAAATAAACACGGTAGATCGTTTCTGTCTTTGATTTTCGAGTAACTTTTATCACTCGAGGATTCTTAGCTTTCCAAGGAAAGTTGTAATCGCAGCCGTGTAATAATTAAGTTAGAGATCGAATAATCTGAGATTCCGAAAGATAATAAATAAAAGGTTAAAGTTTTCGCGTAAATCGTTCGTTTTTTTCCCTGGTAAATTATACCGCCAGGTATCACAGGTTAGAGTGGAACACCACCGAAACACGTCGTAAATCTCGTACGCCATGTCGATCTTATCCGATTTCGTGTCGCTGTCATACGAAAGGTTAAATACATGGAACGGAGGTGGTGATTAGAAACTGGAAACTTTTTAACGATGATTCGCCGCGCGAATATTTCGCGAAACGTTGTACCAGTGTTTGAACGGCATTTAACCCAGAAGCGTTTCAAAGCGCGACAAAATCTCGACAACTCTCGACCTGAACGCCGAAAGGTATCAGCTACAACGGTTTTCTCTCAAATTTATATTGGAAAATTCTGTATTCCATCGAGGGGAGAAATATGCAAAACTAATACACCTTTCTCCGTATTCTGACAAGAAAACGTGACACATTTTTCCAATCTACCTCGTTCAATCGCGATCGCTCTTTTCGTTGTTTCCTTATAACTATATAACCACCGCGTAACGTAGTATATTTTGCAAAATTCATTTTTTTTTTTTCAACGATATTTCAACATTTTACCATCGTGATATCGGTATATCCTTCGTTCCATTTCAAACTATCTCGATGCCAACGTACCTCGTGTCGTTAACTAGGGAATAATTGGAATTAAATTCGGAAATTATTGATATCGAATTCCCAGAAAACTTGGAAACGAACTAATGACAGATTAGGTAGATGGCCGAGGAAACACGAAGGATCGCGAGCCTTGTATCGCGAGCGGACACGCACGGCTGTAAAAATGATCAGCTCCTTTATATAAGCTATTTGAACAACTATCGTGTTATTAAGAGTAATTTAGCTTACGTAAGGTCGGAATTTTAAGCAGCGATGTATCAATTCGTAACCGAAGGCGTGCCCCGTGAATTTCCAATCTCGCGATAACCATCCGCGACGTCGGTCAACAGTCGATCGAAATCTTCCTGACAGCAACGTTGCGCAATCCCTGTATGCGTGTGTTTGTGCAAAAACGATGAAACGTAGGAACCAATTACTAGCGCCAGGCATTAGTTTCAAGCGACAATTAAAATTCCTCTCGTCACATTTCACCTTGCATCGCTCTTCGTCAAATGAATCGCAGGATTTCGCAAGGATGCTGGAATAAATTACTCAGTCAACTGAAACACGCTTCTAACTCTGTGCCGTTGCGTAACTCTGCTTCGTTATAGTATAACTAAGTAATTAATGTGGAATTACAATTCTCGGCGAGCTTTGCGCGGCGTTTCATTAAGAGTGCAGCCGAGCGTTGTTTAGCCGTGACAGGATCGCGTTTATACTTTTGGAAACGCTAGCCGCAGCTTCGAAACAACAAGTCTATTCCACTTAATAAAATTCCTAAACATTTCCGCTTTTAACGTTAACTCGCGTTCGAGATAGAAGCGAACGTTTCTTTAATAATCTGTTCTTTCGGTAATACGTTTGGCTCGCAGAAATTCTCGCCGACGTCTTAACGAATGGCGGACGTCTCGTAAATTTAACGTTTCCGTCCTCTGTGATCCGCTCTTCTTCTATTATGAATGTTATATTTAAAGAGAATTCCTCGAGCGACGTTTAAAGTAGTTTCAAAGCTTGATTCCATAAAATACGAAACAGCAGAGACGCGATTATGATCTTGTGACGTTTTATTTACGCACGCGAGACTATATCCGCGTTTATTCGTATTTCGTTCGGTCATCCTTCAGCCCGATATTCTTCTGCGTGAATTTCCGCTTTGTCGCGTGAAAGTCGAACGAAAAGTTGGCAGAAGGAAACTGTTCCCGAGGAGTATGAGTAAAACGATTGTCAGACGTGTGGCGGACGACGAATCCTTGAGCTTTTCGACTCGTAAACAGCGACGAGTCGGTTTCCCCTGATCTCGGGATTCGTGTCGAAGACTCGTTACTCATAGGGAAGCGTTTAGAGGTTCGAGGCGGGTACCCACGAGCCGTGTGTCAACCGTGATATACGGCTCTTCCTATAATAAATTGCTGGCAATTTTTTACGTAACAACGAGGGCCGATCGACGTCTGGATTATCCATAGGAAATCCTCGGCGAACGAAACAGGATCCGTCTAAGGAATTCTCTAATTGTCACGAATTTTCTTCCAAACGATTCACTCGGAATGTCTATACGCTGTTATCGCGAGACGATCGCTTGCATAAACATCGATCTGCTAAGCTTCTTTTGTATTTTCTTGTATTCTGTCAGGAGGTGTCATGTAACTGTCGAATTACGATTCCCCGATAGATCAACGAAATAGATACACGCTTTACGTCGGCTGTAATTTTCCTAATCGTTTGCAAACGATATTTTTACTTGTTTTTTCTTGCACCTTCGCGCGCGTAGGCATAATAGAATACGACAGGGTCACGAATAAATATTCCAGATCGCATTTGTAACGAATGTAATCTAAGTAGGGAACGTGCTTCGGCTATCTAGAATACGTGAGCTGCCTTACGGGTACCGGACAGACAGATAAAAACTGGCAAATGTTCTGGATAAATGTGCGCGATGCCGCAGCGATGCAGATCGAGAAGAATTTCGAAGAAGAAAAAGCTCGTGGAAGAGGAAACGTAATCCGATTAAGAAACGTGGAATTAACTGAGGGTATAAACGAGATGTCACAATCGGAATGCTTTCTTGCGCTGTGATAAAACCGGATGACAGGGCATATCATGAAAAATCGTTGGAAATATGTTAGGAAACTTGGCTGTTAGGCTCTCGAAGAACGATTCCTTTTCTCTCCATTTTTCTTTCCTTAAAGACGTTGTGTCTGTTATTAGAAAATTACGAGAAAATGTGCGCCTCGCGACAAAAAGATAGCACGTGCCATTAACTCGACGTTGCCATAAACCACAGCTGTGGTTTCCAACGTCAAGTTGATTTTAACTACACGTTATGGTACTTTGCGCCGACCTTTATCCTTAATCGCATATCGTTGGAGAATTACGAGAGGCGAAATCTCGGATTTGATTCGAAATTCGATGAAATAATTTCGTTTCATCGAATAATCGCGATAATTGTTCCAGTCATCGATGCCCGACATTCGAATAACGACGAGGACGTAAAATCGATTAAAATTCCCTTTCTTATGAACGAGAATTCGAACTTGAGATATTTCAATCGATGGTAGATCTATATTGAAAAATTGGATCGGGAGAAAAAGGCTGGAATGACTTTCGTTTATTCCGGTTCGCTAAGTCAAGATCAACCATTCGAATCACGTATCGGGACGTGTATTAAATCCATGGAAATTCGCGATGACAGGAAGGGGACTGTCGGATAATAAACAATAATTTCCGTAACACGCTCACGTACGGGTTAAACAGCATTTAGCTGCAATCGTGTGTATTTCGCTGACGAAATCCTGGAAAGATTACAATACTCACGGGTAGAAATCGTAATTCGGGTAAGGCAGTTCGTTCATTCGAATATTCATTTATTCGAAAGGGGAAAACCAGAGAGACGCTTATCAGCGACAATTTCGAAGGAAGAACGAGCAAAAAATACCCTACTATCGCTGATAAAGCTTGGAATATTTAACCTGCAATAATTACTCGCCGTTCTACATGTTTCGCATGTTACGAGAAATAAATTTCTGCTGAAATGTGTACAGCTTGCCAGAAACAACTAACGATTTCGTGTTTGCCTTCAAGCGAAATGATAGGAACAGAGATGGCTGAATTGTAATTTCAAAACCAGCAAAGGAAACTCTTCTATTTCATCGCGAAACAATTTCATATGTCATGATATAATTATGTCACTCGAAGATCGAGTAGTTACAGTCGACAGATGAATAAATTCTATCAGAATATTTCTTTATTCCATCCTAGATTTCTATTTCCATTTTACATTTTTCTAACGCGCGACAAGAATTGCTTGCAAACCTTCAGGTAATAAATAAATATTTATTTTTCCCTTTTCGATCGATTTTATCCGAATTTGATGTTTCCTTTTGTCGCGATTCAAGGCGATATTATCCTTCGCGTGGATCAAGAGAAAGAATTACTTTATCTATTAATTCGAATCAATTTCATTTGGTTACAATACGCTTCTCTATTCCATTCCCTTCTACAATGGAATTCCCGATATTATTTTTGTAATATCGAATTTTTCCGTTACAAGTGACTGTATTCGAGAGAAAATCTAAATCCGTTCGTGATGAATAGGTACAAACCAGCACAATTTTCCCATCGTTCCCGTTGCAAGGTCCGGTGTCTTCTCGTTGCCACGCCTCGTGGCTATTTGAATTATTCATGGAAATGAAAAAGATATTTCTACGAGGTAAATGCAACTCGCCGTGAAACGATCGCTTTTAAAGAGCAATTTATTTAAGCAGAGCGAATCACTGCTTGCTGGTTACCTACTAAATATTATCCCACGAAGAATTTATTCCTCGCAGCGGCAAAAACGAAACCGTATTACGCGAAGGAACGAATGAAAAGAGCTTTTCTCGTGTAGAAAAGCGTTCGGTAATTTGATAGACAATTAATCGCAACAACGAAAATAAGAGAACGAAAAATCGTACGAATCACCGATAGTAAGAATTTCCTTTATTTTCGCAGCTCGATAAATATCCTTTAACATCCGGGAAGATTCTTTTACGCCGGGATAGCATGGTCGTTTACGTTTCACCCTTATTTCGCTTTATGTAACCGTTTTTCACGTGTCCGTGAGAAGAATCAGCGAGACGTTGGATTAATCTGCACGTGATTCCCTTGGTGTTAATTTCGAGCGCATTAAACGAAGACGCGTTTACCTCGTCAGTCGTGAAAATTGTCCGCGACGTTTTGCTAATCCTGAAATCTACGTTGATTCGGTAGATTTCTCAAGATTTATCTCGCTCGTGATATCGAAAAGCGAATGACGAGGAAACTCTCGATAATGCTGGAATATTTCGCGATTATGCGATGATTCTTCGAAAATCTGCAGGTTCAAAGGAACAGAGTTCAATTTCGCGAACGAATAACTCGACGATTATAACACGCGTCATCTTCCTTTATTTTCGGTACAAACTTCTGCAGATAATTAGACAACGACGCACTCGAAACTTTCGACAGGCAATCTCGTAATTATTGCAAATACTTCGTAATTGCGTTAACGATTTTTCTTCGCGCCTCCGCGTAATTCGTCCCTTGACCTTTCGATAAGAATTCTAGAATCACGGATCTCCGTCTACAGCTAGCAAAAACGTTGCATCGGTTGCATGCGAAATAAGGCATAAACAGGGAAAATACGGGACTAATCTCTTTCCCCGGCCTCGTTTGTAATATCCTGCAGCTTCCGAACTTTCCGCCAATAACGCGCGTAAATAGCAGAGGAAACTTGGCCAACGGAGCCTTATCGCGAAATTATACTTGATCGATAAACCGTATCGTATCTTATCGAATCTAACCAAACAAACTTCTCCGATGTTTCGATAAATATTCACGAATCGTTCACTCCTGTTATCGAATCGTTCGTTTGAAAATTTCCCCGAGAAATGGCCATCGTAAACCAGCGGAAGCTGCCCGGTAACCACGAGGAAAGAACATCGGGACACTGAGATTCAATCGCGGAGTGATTCCCGGATCATGGGACACTGTGAAAACCTCGAAGGAAGATCGGAGCACGTTTGGAAGGAAGAGTGGCTGGCGGTTCGGCTGGCGACCGATCACGAATCCTCGTCACGTGCTGCACTCGGTTAGAGAGGAACGAAGAAAAACCGAGCCTTTCGCCTTGGTCGCGTCGGAAGATAAACATAGCTGTCGCGAAGTTAATCGACAGCCAATCAGGTCGGGGGAGTGTTCCGGTGTCAGACCAATGAACAGCGAGCCGTTATCAAGCGGCCGGACTCATATAACCGATCGCAAGTCCCGGCTAACGTCCACAAAGGGTTCGCGGACGAGCTTCCACGCGGTCTCTCATTCCCGCCTCCATTTCTTTTTTTTTTTTCTCTTCTTCTTCTCTCCTGTGTTCCTTTGATCTCCGTTGCGTTCGGTGCACGGTCCTAACGAGCCAGCGAGTCGGTTTATGCCACCGCGGGACACCTTGGACATCGACACCTTGGATCCCGAGAGGAGCCGTTTTGCACGGGTGGCGTGTGCTGGTAGCGCGACCAGCGAACTGTCAGCGGAAGGCCAAACGCGATCACGTAGCCGTTCGTAAGTGGCGCGCCACGCGTATCAGTCGGTCGGCCGATCGTCGAACGATTCGGCTGCGTGCTGTTGCTGCTGGTGGACGGCCGTTCGACACCGTCCACGGCGTCTGAGTTCAACCGACCAGGACCGGAAGTGGTTCGTCGACTCTCCACTTGACCAGGCCACGCGCTGCGTGACCCCTTCCAGGAAACACCATGCCAGATGGACTTTTGATCCTGCTCGGCGTCGCTCTGATCGCCTTGACCGATGCCGCCTCGATCGGACATGCCGGCGTCAAGGCCACGGACTGCCATAGGTGAGTGAAAGGGAAACGGCGAAGGTGCAAGGTGCCGCTCGAATCGCTCCTTCCGTGCCCGATTGCTATAGCTTCCCGGCCGGCACTCGTTCCAGAACTTACATACGCGCGCATCGGCTACGCTCTTGGCCCAGAAACTCTTCTCCCTTTGCTTTTTCTTCCTTTTCTCTCTCTCTCTCTCTCTCTATCTCTCTCTCTCTCTCTCTCTTTGTTTCTACGGCTTTCGGTTTTTGTCCGCTTCGGGGATGAGATGCGCGGAACGGGGATCTTGGGATTGGTGGCGCGCGGTTTGCTTTTTCGACGGATTTCCTCGGCGGGTTCGTAATTTTTTCCCCCGTTTCGAAGATCCCTGCAGAGGAAGGTGCGTCCTGTCGGCCCCTTGTCACTCGCTGCAAATATTCCGCTCTGAACTAATATCGTTGGAAATAAGATACAATCTGCTAGACTCTGTTTGAACTGGAATCGCGAGATGAGCGTACAGAACGATAATTCGATTTATGCATCGTTCTTACGTAAGATATCAATCGTTCGATGCTGGCGTTTATCAGTGATGAGATTTTTCACTGCCGAGTTGCAGCTGTTTTAGTGTAATTTTACCCGGACTTATCGTTCGTTAATGCGAAACAGAAAGTTCCTCGGCGATTAAAGAATAGAGTTTCCCCTTTTACGTTCCGCTCCGGCCGATACGATGCGATTAACAAAGAGGAGTCAATGTCTCGTAAATAACAACGATAATGCTCGAGAGCGAATTTAATACCGTAATGTGTTTACATCATCTTACAGCGTCGCTTTTGCTACTGGCGTTTTCCTTTCACCTCGCTTCACCAAATTATTTCGGCTACTTACACCGCCGATTTTAAGAGATCTCCGATAAACGAGCGATTTTTCGCCCGTGGCTATAAATAAAATCCGCTTAACGTTCGTTATGCCACGAATGATAACGTTGGCGGGTGTAATTGGTTGCGCGATTGCCATTTTCTTTCTGCTTGTCGGTATTTTCAAGCGCAACGTAATATACAAACGCGCAATTACGTTGATAAAATTCATTTCTAAACAAGCCGATTTTGCAGTACATTATCAGCAACATTCGTGCCCACGACACGGAAATCTCCGAAACCTCAGATAAACTTGGTCTACTTTTTATCCATCGGTATACGTATGTGTATATATGTATATACATAAGTGAGAGTCTCGTGGACGATAAAAAGAAAAAATCCTGATATCGCTGGAGCACTACGTTCCATAGTGATGCAGGAAATACTAGAACATGAACGGCGTTCGAGTCAATTGCTATGAAAACACTCGTTTCCTCTGATTCGAGTATTTGCTCGGTATTTTTATCCGATACATTTTCTTCCAAATAAACATATATTCCTTCTAAAAATTCGAACGCTTTGTAAAATCAAACGTAGTTTTTGTTTCAAAACACACCGTCGGGTTTTCGGGACCCGAAGGAATTTCGGTTACGGATTCATTTCTCGTTTTTCAGGTTTCTCTAATTTTAGCAGAACTTAATCTGCATTTGAAACGTTTCATAGGTCACGGGAATTTGAAGAATATTCACCAACAATTCGAAACGGAAGATTCTAAAATTCGAAAATTAATCCGTCGTGGAAACTCGTCTGACACTACCGAGGAGATCTCTGAGTCTGTTAAATTTCTCGAACATTTCGAGATTCTTCCAGTGAAAGTAAAAATCGATATGTAACGATTCGTGAAACTGTCTGGGGTAAAGATTAAAATTCGTAAGAAATTCCGCGCTGGAGATTTTTCAATTTCGCAGACAGTCGATCAGTCGTGCCAAACGTGTTCACGGAAATGAATCACGAAATAAAGATCTCCGCGAAGGAACGAAGAGATTCGACGAAAGAAACCGTACTTCCGTCATCTATTCTCACGATCTGCTGGTTAAAAATAGCACGCGCTTTGTTCCACGATAAATCCTCGCTTCCGGAAATATTCGTCATCTCGTGATCGATCGCGATCAATGAAAGAATTTGATAGATTCCAGTTTCCCGCTGCGAGTGTATTTACCACTTATTCATTGCATGCCTCGTTGTCGCAAGGTTGGCATCTATTCCAGAACCACGTTCGTTATAGAACGGTGCTTAAGTTATTCTTTTTATGCAATCGTTTCACGCGTCCGCCACGTATCATTATGTTCGACCTTTTTGCTTCCATTCGATCGGAGACCGAGCGAAGGAAAACTTGGAGCTGTACGGATATTGGAATGAGAACGGTAATGATAATGAGATCGATAAGATTACAAATTCCCGTGTGTGTACACTTTGTACTCGCTTGGAGGTTTTCGAAGATCCACGGCGACCTTTGCTCGCTGAGATTTCTATCGACCGGAGATGCGAAAAATAATCGATTGTTCTTATTCTCGTCGCAAACACGATAAGACAGGGAATCTCTGTCGATTAAATTTATTTTTATATTCGATGGATAAAGAGTGAAAGATCGGGGAGGAAAGTAAAGGGGTATCGATAAATCGCGAGGCGAAGGAATTGCTCTTAGATAATTTGACGTTCGAGTATCATGGCACTTGAGAGATTAGCGATGCGTATATTTGTTGGTAATAGACTTATCTATCTGCTTATCTGTTCGTCTGTCGAAGTAGGTACTCGTAATTGACAGAAATACCGGTTTTATTTATTCGGTGAGCGGATCGTTGTGTCGCGTTGAATTTTTACAGGGGCACAGTTTATCGATAAACCGTCGATAAAATGCCAGATAAACAACGATTTTCGGAAATTTAACGACACTCCTCGTCCGGTATCGAACGGCAACAAAATTGACAACGAAAATCGTCATTTGCGTTTTGTCGCGCGATACCAGGCAATCGATAACATTTTCGGCGACGGTTTTTTCAGATGCTCGAAGAAATAACGTATTTTTTAAACACCGCTTCTGATAACATCATCAGAATGGCTTCGGGCCCGATTAAAGCTGAAAAATACGATGGATATTTCGCCAACTGTATCGCTACGTTTATTTACGAATTTTCAAACGTGTCAGAAATATTTTCTAACACGCGTCATCGGTTTTAATCGTTTCTACCGCGATAGTCGCTATTTTTCCACAATGACTATCGACCGAAGTCGTCGCATCGTTTACTTTAATTACATTCGGAACGTAAAACTCTTGCTTCCAAGTTTCGAGCAATTATCAACTTCGTGTGTTTGAGACGGAAGATAAAAACTTCGGCTCCGTGCAGTGATTAACTCCTAGTCAGCCGCCATTTTCTCAAGTCCTCCACCTGTCATTATCTAAGCGAATTTATAATCGCGATACGGCTACTAACGATTTCCCAACGCTCGTATAGTTACCCTATCATTCTGGCTTAATCCATTTAGAAACATTGTATGCAATTATCTTCGACAGCTAGGTACCTCAATTAATCACGATAAACAGCTGATTTTTTCCAACGAACACGTCTATTTAACCATTCACTCATCTACCGAAGACTTCACGAACGTTTCGGTGTTATCGCCAACATGGATAACCAATTATCGTCAACCTTGTTTCACGGTGTATCATCGACGACGCGCGAAAAATTTCCTAGATTCCATCCACGTAAACACTTGTAAACGTCGTTGCTTACAATTAACTCGTTTCTCGTCCTTCTCTCTCTCCCTCTCCTTCTCTCTTCACGTTTTTGTAATAACCAAGTTCGGTTACGAGCTGTTTTAAATATATTTTAAACGGCTATGGTCGCACGAACACGAGCACACGGATAAGAAACGAAGATTTCGAGTGTGCATGATGCAATTTTGTTTGTTACGAATAATCCGTATCGTTTCTGGATATCGATTTCCTGGAATCGAATTGTTTTTGGCTTATCCATCCACGAGTTAATAGCAGAGGTTGGGCATGTAGCCAAACGCGGTATCGCCAGTCTAATACCTCGGGTTGTATCGTTCCTAGGTATTTGTTAAATTTCCCTATGCACGGGTGTTTGAATTCACGCTTATCCTATCAGCTGGAGGGACTATTATCATAGTGATAATTCTCTATTTCAGAGCTGGCATAGTTTTCGTCCGAGCAACAGTCTTTGTTTTCCATTCGTTAGGAGCAAATCCATCGTAACGGTGTATTTTACGCGCAAAAATTCTGTTATCGTTGAACTTGGAGTTAAATAGAATAACAGGTGAACGCTTTGTCTATCAAAGCTTCGTATTGTAAACTAAACAATTGGAAGGTGTAAAATTTTCGTTCCAAGTATTAATTATTCTTCGCAAATCTCGCGCAAGATTTCCGACAGTCTTCCGTACAATTTCTTCTCGATTCAGCAAAGAATTATCCAAATTTATTTATTTATTCATCCAAACGAGAATAACAGATTATAGTCAGCAGGAAAGAAGAAAAATACGGTGACAAAATTGCGATGTTAATTTACGATAACGGTGTTGAAACGCTTTATCGTCTAATATTCGTTGGAAAGAAGTATGTCTTTCATCTAGAATCCTCTGCTCTCTTAATCGCGCGATACTATGCTGTAAAAGCTGCTGATCTCTAATCGAATCGACCTCTATCCCTCGCTAACCTCATTTTCACCTGAAGCATCTCCACGATAACCAGACAAAGAGTATTTGTCCGTCATCCGCAAAATACGCGATACTTATCGAGGTTGTCGGCGATAATACTTTATTTCTACCTATTTTCAATAACATTTCGCGACCACCCACTCGCTACGTGAACGTATTCTCCATACCGGGAAAGATCGGTCGGTCGAGTTTAATCCCGGGATCGATTTCTCCGGATGACGTGGTCGAGAATCGAGGAAAAGAAAGGGGAACGATAATGCACGAAAGGCACGCGAGGATGAGCCTCGTGATCTCGGCGCAGCTTCCAACAACGAGATCAATGGTCCAGCACTTTCAACGCTGTTAAACGTAATTATACCAGCCCCATTGTTCCGCTACGAATTCAGTTCAATGGCTTACCTTCGAGTTCAAGGCTAATTCATAATTCATTGCCGACCTGTCTCGCAATTTCTTCTCTTTTCCCCGGCCGACACTCATTTTGCAACTGCGGCATCCCGACCAACGCGAATTTCTGTTTCGATACGCTACCTTCGACAGTAATCGTTTCTTTTGTTTAACAAAACGATCGAGAATCGTGCTTTTTCACTCGGCGATACATAAAATAAAGATTAAAGCTTCGAATGATCGCGATGGCTCTTCGAGAAGGCCGAGAAATCAGCGATATTTCGCAAACGTCTGGATAATAAAATTATTCGCTTCTGTTACGGCTTTCGTATCTTCCCAACGTTCTTTTCCAACGTCTTCGTTTTAACATCGATTTATTTATCTGATCATTCACCTTTCTCGCGCTTTCTTTCTTACGTTTTCATTTCCATCCGAACGCATATTCGGTGAACTCTAGTTTAAAGTATCCGACATGTAAATACATTTTTCCTTCTGTTACTTGTCAGTCCCTTATCGAAGTGGAACATCCTTTCCGTTTCGGGTACCATTTTCTATACCCGCGTCTTAGGCGTTTCTCTATAAGTTCGCGCGTATATTATATAAATATGGACGTGAAAAACGAGGCCACAGAGTTTGGTGAAGTCGGTCCTCCAGATATCTCGTCGAACTTGCGACCAATACTTGGCCAGCTTTTAACCAAAGGAAAAATCATCGAGGAATACTCGCAATCTGCACGATTACCTTCCCTCGAGAGTTCCGGTCGAAATTTCCTTCCAGGCAAATTATCTTATCTTGGAATCTGTGAAACAGAGTTCGCTTCTTCGGAGCATATTTTCGTTCGATCGCGACCCACATAGGATTATCGCAACGGCTACATCGACCTGTGGTCAATTTATCGTAATACAAACGAACGATAATAACGAACGTCGCGTGATCAAGGTAAACTGGTGCATATATTATTTATGCGAACAATCGCGGGAATAAAATCTCCGAAACCGTGTATTTTTACTGTGTCGATATTTCGAATATAATAAAATTTCTTCGCCTTCGTGTTACGCGGTACTTACGTAATTGGAAATCAAATTCAGCGTGGTTCTTGCAAGGAAATCTCTGGTTACGTGTAAATAAGAAAAGCTAGAAAGGTCTCGGAATATCCCTGTTCCACATTCTCTGATATACGTGTATCTCTCGATCATCGGCGTCCTTTAATTAATAACATAAATAACGTTAATTACACTGCTTGTTACGGATGAGTAAATTGTGCTCGTTAAATGCTCGTGGAAGGGGATAACAATTTAATTTAACCTTCTTGCTCGAAAGATAGGGATATTAATTAAATAATCCGATAGACTAGAACGTGTCTTATTTGTTCGAAACAAGCGTTCGTGATATTTCGTAATATCCGCGCGACCGGTCCCGATAAATGCGAAATAATTAAAGGGAATAAAACGCCGTTTGTTTTTCTCCGCGGGTTCGTCGCGAAATTATAACTCGCCGAGATCAAAAGAACCCTTGCTATCGTCGGTCTCTACACTGCCCGCATTCCGAGTCAAAGCGAATTTACATTTCCCCTGTGCTGTGAACTCGCTGCAGGATAAAATCTTCCTTTAACCGTACGCGACGCGAGAACACAGACCCAGAAAGTCGCGAATGAAAGCTCGTCTTAGCATTGATCACAGACGGCATCGTGTACGTTCGAACTTTCGTTGCTTTCCGCGCTATCGATTTCGCGGATGAAATTCTTCTCGCTTCTCGGAACGAACGACGGTTCCAGAGTGAACGAACGAGACCTCTCGTTAACCATCGAGGAAATCTCGATGCCACTGAATTATCGATTAAACGGTGGATGAAAATTGGAATGGTTCGGCTGAAAGTCTCGAAGACGGAAGTACGGCTGAACTTGCGGCGCGATCGGTCTGGAAAGGGGAGAGGGTTGTTTAAAAAATTCGTCGCGTTTCCACACTCGAACCCGCGCGAAGGGTTGTATGCACCCTCTCTTTCCGTTCGATGGTAGCGTGCTACTGCAATGGAAGTACAGCCATTTCGATCCGGTATAATGTCGCCGTAAAAGCTGGCTTTACGATCCCGATGAGAGCTGGCTCGTCGATATACCATAAATTCGCGACACGCTGGTTCACGTCAAGGCAAAGTGTCCGATGATAACAGCGGTCCGTTTTCTCTTGTTAGAAGTCCGATTATAATCCGAGAAGTCATAGATTTAGGGTTTAATTCGGTGAAATGGATCGTAACGCGTGGAAAGAGCGATAGAAGTATCAACGACGATTGGCAAGCAGACGAATCGTTTTGGAAGATAGCGTTTAATCGTTTCTTATTCCTTGTAAAAGTAACCCGACGTACGAAGAAACGCGATGAATGATAATTGTCGGTGTGTTTAACCCTTTGGCTACTGTGGATGCCTATAGATTAGAAATTTTGCGCTTGTGATATTGAGAGCGCCTATAGGCACCCACTTTATTATCAACAGAGTTCTTTCCTAACGACTAAAAAATTTTTACAAAAAATAGTTATGACGGTGTATTATAACATTTGTCATTTGTATTATCCTTTGTACATAAGGGAAGGTTATAAAACTATTTAAAAAGGCTTTAGCTTTGTTTTTTATAAATGAGAATATGTGATTTTCTATTATAATAAATAAAATAATCATATTTATTTTATTCAGAAAAAATTACCGTAGCGAAAGGATTAAATATTTCTATTTTCTATGTTTGCAATCGGTAATTTAATTTTCCTTGATTTCATAGAGCGTTGATATACTTCACGACTTTATTCGTCGGACAATTGATCATTGGTGGATAATAATATTTATTTTACTCGTTTGCATCAAACGTTCTTTACCTTGGATTTATATCTGTATATTAGGATGTATAAAGTATAAATTGTAGCGAGATTTCTCTATCTCGTTTAAATGACGAGCACGAAGTTCGAAGTTATCTCTTGTTTCAACTTCGTTACAGTCTGTATTTTCAGCGAAACCATTAGACGTAGTGACCATTAACTCGTCGTCGGAAACAAACGATCGTGTTTCCCGAGAGATCGCAATGTTTTCAATAAAATTTCCCCATGATCGAGGAGAGATTTTACGATTTAAACACGATTGAAATATTTCAAATCGTATTTATATTCGAATGCATTCGGACGTACCAATAATCTCGAGGCTATAGTTTCCAAAAAGCTGGAAAGAGTACAAGGTTATTCGGCGTAAGAAATTTACGGCAAGCCGCGGTACTCGGTAAACAACGGAAACATTCGAGTTTATTACGCATAATTTTTATTATAACGCGAAATACACCGGCACTCCGCGATGCAAAGTTTCGCGCGAGACCATAATTTTGAACGCTATCGGGAACTTTCTCGCGACTTTCCAGGCAGCTTTATTCCCTCAGATGTCCCGACGCTTTCAAACGGAGAAAAAAGAAAAATCGTATCGCGGGTAGAACGGTCGGTAAAAAGCTGAATCTCTATACCTTTAACATCGTTTAATTTCACAGCGATATCCTACCTTGGAAATAACGTCGATTTCCTCCGCGCGCGGCATGTCCGAGTAATGATGCGGTTACTATCTCGCAGAAAAGGTGTGCACCGTTCTTTACATAACGAGGAATAATAATCCCGCCTGAGAAAAATTTGCCTCGAATGCCGCTAGATGCGCCGCATAAATCATGCCTTCTCTAAACGAATGCCTGCTTCGTGAAAAGATCCTTCGTGCGTTGCGCGGCTGCTCGATGTACAAGGAGACGCGCGGAGATGAAAATTCGCGGAACGACGAACGTTTGCCGTTCCTCTCCGAAACTGGACATACCATCGGTAGCGGGGAACGCGATTGTGCGAGCTCTCGATAACGTTTGCATAAACTCGAGACATTTCGCTCTTTTCGTGAGCTCGAAATATTCGAGGAGAGACGCTTAACGAAACGGGGTTATCCCTGTTGAAGGAAAACAGGATCCTGGAAACGTTTTCCTCGAGTGAAAGAAATTCCTCGCGAGAGGAAACCCGCGGATACTTATACCGAGCGGGCAATCGTACGGGAATTTCGAGGTTTCAGTCGCAAATCGTCGGTTTGGCAACGCTCAAAGAGGCGGAAGGAATGCATTACCGTCGCCATGTATTATGGAGCATACCGATATGAAGAGGATTGTGCGTTGTTTCGAGAGGAACACGCGAGCCGCGGTATTTCCCTGGAAGGATCAAAGGCGTGCCAATGAAACGACCAAACACGGCTCTTTGAAATTCTTATTACGCGACTCTCATCTGTGCGCTCCTTTGTTGGCTGCCTGTCTGCTGCAAACATTTCCCATGTCGGGCAAAGAAACGGCGAGATCGCGATCGCGCGTGAACGTGGGAAATAGAACGAACGAATTTTATTGCCCTCGGCGTGCCGAAGATACCGCGGCAAATTATTTCGCAGCTGTTCGCGGTCGTAAACACCGGACAGTTTCGTATCCCGAAGCTCGGGCAATAAACTCTGTATCCGCGATGAAATATCGTTGCGGCTGTACGAGATGACAAATTTGAAAAGTCCAGCACGTGCGGATCTTCTGAGGATAATCGAGATACGTCGGGTTAACCACTTGCGTAATAAAGAGATGCTTTTGTTCCAAAACTAACAGCGACGTGTACACCACGTCCATAAGCATTTGTCGCAGAAATAAAAACCGCGTGTCCGAGATGACAAATTTGAAAAGTCCAGCACGTGCGNCATTTACGTATCACTGGCAATAATATCATACTCCTCTGTTTCTAAGGCGTCGCGTCTCAAGAATGTCGCGAAAATTCCATTAACCATGGAAACGTTCTATCGTGTTGAGAAATACGATTAACACCTTGACTGCCGTGTGGGTAACCGGTGACCGGCGCGCTCAGATTGATGGAAATATATATAATTTAAACAAATGACAATACTTATAATTCAATTGCATTCCAGCACCACGAGGTTACTGGTATCTCCCGCCACGAAAACTGCTTCAAGCATGATTTTATAATTCATTTTATCTGTTGCGAATAATATTTCAACATAATATGCATCGCATAATGAAAAATTGGCGGCTTGGGCAAACCATCGAAAATGCGTCTGGCAGTCAACGTGTTAATTAACAAAATATTATTGTGTTTGTGAATATTTATTCATATCCGTATAAAATTCTTCACTGCTTAAAGCTTTGCGCTGACAAACGCGATGCAGCGTCAATGTAACTTCTTACCGCGTGTTATATTGTAGAGCACGGCACGGCTAGCAAAAGTTAAATCGTAGCGCAAGTGGTTAAATTCTCTTCGGTTTGATCGAGAGGAAGATTCGCGATCGCCGACGCGTTTGACCGGGCTCGAAAAGATCGTGCTTACGATCGGAATCGGCCAGACTTCTAGAGAAGTGAAACTCGAGGTGTGTCCTTGTCACGAATTCGTTACGAAACGTTGATTGTCCCGCTCGATGTAACCAGGCACTCGATAATTCTTTTATTTTCATCCCGAAGCGTTCTTAAGACAAGCCCGGTGTCGCATACGTGTGTCGTTATCAGCGAGATCCTTCGATGATAACGAACAAAAGGTGTTGTCGTGCGTTCGAGAATTTTCCCTCGTCCCGTTCGATTATTCGCGAAATTAATTAATTAACTATTAATCATCGAATAATTATCATCGAAGGATCTCGCTGATAACGAGCAAAAGGTGTTGTCGTGCTTTCGTGAATTTTCCCTCGCCCAGTTCGATTATTTTATTATCTATTAATTTTCTTCGAGGATCGCGTGTATATCGTGTGCAGTCAATAAAGATATTTATCTAATCGGGATGTGTTATTATACCGTGTTACGACAGTCGTTAATTGCTTGGCACTTTATTGAAGCGTCGGCAGTTTCTCTATCTGGAACGATTGGTTGGTTTAAAATGAAAAAGCGAAAATCACGGGATCGGAGGAAGAAAAATTTCATATTATAATAGCCTTGGAGTTTTTGTATGGTTACTTTCGATAGGCGAGGTCTCGCCTATTGTATAACGCAGTTGGTTTTCCCATTTGTTCGACAAAGCTGATTATTCCT
The DNA here is from genome assembly GCA_002201625.1 of Euglossa dilemma. Classification (NCBI taxonomy): domain Eukaryota; kingdom Metazoa; phylum Arthropoda; class Insecta; order Hymenoptera; family Apidae; genus Euglossa; species Euglossa dilemma. The sequence goes on along the minus strand of NIJG01000047.1, from coordinate 1,499,570 downwards.
TTATTAATCTCGCGTGCTTGCCTATTGTTTACAGCGTATTTCTGCTGAAATCCTCGCTTCCTCCGATCTTCTGCTCATCGCTCGATTTATCCACTCGCTCGATTCTCTGATATCTCATCTTGTCTGAACCTTCTTCCTCGCTTAAACGTTTCACGTTTTATCTCGTCCTCTCTGCTCTATCTGCTATTAGGTGAAATCTCGAATCGATCGAAACTCGCGAAACGGCACATCGCGGCCCCCAAAAATTGCACAATCGTCGATAACCATGCTCGTCGAGTGAACGAGGACGAAGTGCAGGTTACAGAGGTGCAGTCAGGGCTCTGTAATACGAATTTGGCCAGGTATTAACAGGCTAAAACGAGATTCGCGGCAATCGCTGGAAATAGCGGTGTTCCGAAACGAAGAACATTCAAGGTGAACGTGATAAGTGTGCAACGAACTGCGGAAAATCGCCAGGTCAAAGTACAGGCCTCGGAAATTGAGTGGAAAACGCGAGGATGAAAGTACAGACGGGAATGGATGGAAAAAAATGAGAGAGACAGAGAGAAAGGGAGAAGAAAGAAATAAAAGAGGGAAAAAATAACGTCGATTCTCTACCCTGGCCAGGGGTACCAGTCTCGACCATTGGTTTCTGCTTTCGCCATTGGTACGATCCGAGACATCTCTCGCAAAATTCCTCTTGATCACAGGGGATATCGAGCTCGAAGAATTTCCTCGATTTTTCCTCGTCGAGGAAAATTTTTCTCGTCCTCTTCGAACTGGCTGTCCCTTTTTTGACACGCGTCTCGGGCCAACCGATCTCTTCGTATCGTTTCCGAAGTTCACCTCCAGAGCTGAAGGATTTTCGAATCGACAAAGTATCGATGTAACGAAAGAACCGATGGAAGAGTTCCGCAACGCGGAGGAATTTTCCGTCCCGTGTAACGACGATGCTTTCGGATCGCTATGTTTAGCTTTCGACCGGTCTTCGGTTGATGGGAACGGAATAAATCGAAGGAAAATCATCGGAAGAAAGGAAGAAAACCGAGGAGAGATAGACAAGCGCGATCGGCTGTTGAATTGACCCGTGAAACCTCGGAATAGTCAATCTCGTACCGAGCTGGCGATAAGTCAGGGTGGAAAGGTCAAATTACTTCGATCATGGAATCAATTCGATTTGCTTCTCACCCAAGTCGATTCATAAAAAATGAAGTTACTCTGCGGGGAATCTCTGTGACGTGTACGATCGATGCTGAAGGGTAGTGGGTGGAAACCCTTTTAATGAGAAGCGGGTATCGGAATATGAAACATAGAGTAAAGAGCACAGTAGATTCGAGGCAATTACCAGGAGAATGATTGGTTATTTATGTTTACCTTGCTTTACCATATCCACGAGAAATAACGCTATGACGTTTGTATGATTATTTACAAATTGGTTTTCGGTGTATGGAGGTAAAAATAATCGAGCAAGTTACAGTAATTATTCGTGTTAATGGTAATAACGATTTATAAAATTCTCTCTTTACCATTTAATGGAGAGGAAAGCACTGCTTTTGTAACTACTCTGGGAACGTTTAGCTTGGGAAACAAGGAAATGCTAAGCCATTAAGTACCATTAAGTATTTTGCTCAAATGACAAATCGAGTTGGGTATAACGATGCTCGAGAGGCACGGTATTCATTAACGTTTGTAAATGCGCATACTTGTGGTCAGAGATCGACATACAGATTATTAAAGATATTTATTAACATTGATCGTATTTAAGAGTGGAATAGCAGAGTCAATGCCTTTGACAAAATTAAAATCGACTTTTATTTCAGTATTAATAATTTTTATCCGATATTTACGTGTAATTCTACATTTGATTTCTGTCCTTTCCGCGACGTTCGAAAATTGCGAGAAACGTTACGATGACTGCTAGATATCGTGATAAAATATTTTTCTATCTCGGTGATCTCTAACCTCTCTATTAACGGAGAAATTACTCGTGACTTTGTCAACTTTGAACTCTTGCTTCTAACTGCTCCGAAGTTTCCACGATCATTTATTCCCGCACACGCAGACACTTTCTTTCCCTTTCTATCTGTCTTTCTTCCTCGACGCGGCGATTCTCGAAAGATACTCGGACACGTCCGCCGAAAAACTTAGATGGCCATGTAGCCGTCGTTCGCATTGTAACCTCGAGCACTCGCTTCGAGCCCTCTTCTTTCATGGCTTCAACACTCCGGAGTAAGCACTCTTAGTCTATCTATCTTCCACATCTATCTCTCTGGGCCAAACGCTCTTGACTCGCCCGACAAAGATCCTATCGTTCTTACACCATCGAATCGCTAGATCTCGCACTGTGATCCAGCGACTTCCGATGCTCCACCGTAAGATCTTCGATATCCTTGAATTCGACACTTCCCGAGACCCGGGGGATATAAAGTTTTACACCGCCACTTGGATACGCCATTTTGGCCAGCGATTGTATCCGAAAGGCACCGTGCAGGAATAAAATATTCAATAGAGCTGTAAAAGAGAACTGTTCGAGGGTGATATGCAGACTGACTTGAAACACTATCTCGACTCCTTATCTGATTTCAACTCTGAGGTGTCGAATGATGCTGGAGAGATTGGGGATTAATAACGAGCTGCGTTGAAGTAAAAGTAACTCGGGCCGAGTCTCTCCCATAAATTAGCTGAAGCGTATCGTTCGACCTTGAACCCTGGCATTCTCGGAAGTCGTGTCTTCGAATAGACAGCTTCATCGGATAACCTAACAACCTCTCACGGCTATACCGTTCCTTCCGCGAACATCGACTTCTCAATTAACGCCCGCACAATTACGCGAACAATTTCCACGCGCACACGCGGTCAATGGAGCGCGGATCGCACGAATTCTTCACGAGTTAGCCAACGATTAGAGCCGGTGTTACGCGGTTTCTTCGACGCGAAATGCCCGGTTGACCTGAAAGCTTCGCGGATTTCGATTAAAGCACGATATCGGTGACACTGTACGTATCGAGTTCTATCACGGACTTAAATTTCCCGGTGTTTTACCTGTTGCTCCGGTGTATCGAGCCCGTACGCGAGTCGAGGCATACTCGCGTTACACGTTGTGCATCTTCGAAACGAGTCCGACGAAACTCGAGCTCTCGAATCCGAATATAGAGCCTCGTCTCGTTTTACCCGGTTTCTCGAGCTGCCTCGACGTTATCATATCCGCGGAATCGAGGAGCGAACAAAAATGCAGATTCCCGTGGGACGATGTTTACAGCCGATGCTGAACGTCGTCCGATAAATTCGTTGCAAACTGGGATAAATTTCGCGGGATATCTCAACGGGACATATTTACAGAGCACTTCGTTTCTCTGTGACGTGTTCGACGTTGAAAAGCGAGTTAAAACTCTTCGGCACGAAGCTCCTCGAAGGAGTTATCCCGAAAACGTGATTCGCAAATGCTTTCCCGACTCGCGATAGTAATTCACGCGAAACTCGGCGAAGCTATGGCGTTCCACGAGATGTAACGTTATTTCAACCAGCCTGAAATTGAACAAGGGTTTCGTTAAACGTGGTTATATCCCGTGAATCGCCTGTCAAAGGGAACCAGCGAGCTTAAAAGGATTTCGATTGCGCGAATGTGTCGACGTTCGACGTTCCAAGCGACACCGTTTCAAGGATTATCCTGTCTGTGATACGGATCTTTAATATAGAACGAGATAGAGTCGATATATAATGAAACGGATGTTTAATATGCGACAAAATGGACGATATAAAATAAAAAGGTGCGGTGGGGAAGAAAGTGTTGCCCTTCGAATCTTTCCATCAGCCCTTGCATCTTACAGCCTAGCTTCGAGGAACCATCCAACTTCTCAGTTTTCCTTGAAGCAAAGTAAGTCACTTAGATCCTGACGCCGTCGAAAGTAAGGATTCACTTCGCGTTTCGACGCACCGACCTTCCATATCGAGGATACCACGATATTTCGTTTATAAATCACCGAGCGACACGCCGAACGAATTCCGTGAATTTTAGAAACGCGAATCCCGATTCGAGGATAGGAAGTTCACTCGCGGTACCTTCGTCGGGGAAATTGTCAGGGAAGCTGGCAAAATTCGAGAACGCGATGAAAGCGTAAGATGTCACCAGCCATGGAAAGAAGAATGCAGTACAAGCAGCTCCTTTCAAAATTACAAATCGCGCCGATTAAGTCACGCTACGTCCGTGACTCATCCGAAAGTTCGTGTAATAAATATTCGTCGGCGTTTCACGCCTATGCGAGGTGTCTAATTAATCAAACGGTTACACAACGAGTTAGCAGAGTTCCCAGGAGCGCAGCTCGGTTTAAATAACACAGCGGCATTACGTGCCGACGTTTTCCACTTTATCAGGCCCCCTCTGCTTCTCTCAAATACATTGTCTCCCAGTTAGCGGCTGGGACCATTGTTCTTCGCGCGATTTAGCTGGTTCCTTGGCCAATTGGACGCTCCGCAGAATTCCAATTACGCCATCTGTCGCTGTGGGCTATCTCGCTCGGTCCGTTTCACGGTTTATAGTTTTAATCCCTGGCAACGGGTCCGGGTCTGTTTGTATCGTGATCGAGAGGATCGATAATGGCCATCTCCGAGACGCGTCACTGTTAAGCTGTCTTTAAGTCTAATTGATGAAGCCACGATCCTATCCCGGTCCTTTATGCCTGGTTTAACTCTCGTTTTACAGCTCGACTCGTTACGATTTCCCCGCTAACGAAGTTTCCTCTGCCTTTTAACACGTTGACTGCCGTGGGGGTCACCTGTGACCGGCGCGCTCAAATTGATAGGAATATATATAATTTAAACAAATGACAATACTTGTAATTTAATTGCATTCCAGCGCCACGGGGTCACTGATGACCCTCGCCACGAAAATTGCTTCAAGCATGTGATTTTATAACTCAATTTATCTACTGCAAATAATATTTCAGTATAATATAAATCGCATAATGAAAAGTTGGCGCCTTGGGCAAACCATCGAAAATGCGTCTGGAAGTCAACGTGTTGAATCGTTTCACCGGCAAAATCTTGACACGTGGTATCCGCGAAAAATCATCCCGCCATTCCGATACGTCTGTGAAGGGATTTGAAAAGTGGCGAATATTCATTCGCTGAAACGAAATTTCGCTATTTGCCCTCTCTTCGCTTGTAAAGCGCATCGAAGTGTAATTTAATTACACCCTGCTCTCGTTTCGCTGGCTATTTTTCTTCTTACGATTCACAGTGACACGGCGTCTCTTGTACATTTTATTCACAGTTACGCGGTTCCTTTTACGCGTTGTACTTACGTTAATTGCCTGGTTTTGTTCCGATAGTAAGGAAGCATGTTCTTTGTGCTATAAACGGCACAATAGGGAACGACGATGAGCAAAATACAGGTTTGAAAAACGATAAACGCGACTTTCGTTTGTTTCGCATATTTGTTTAACGAAATGTTTCCAGCGCACGCGTATTTACACTTCGAATCGCTTTCTGGGAAATTTTCATTATTTTTCTGTCGCTTTTAGCTTTGGCTCGATTGATTTTTGTACGATTCGTTTAACACAGCGCGTTTCTTGTTCGGTGTGCAGCTAAAAGGAGAACCTTGTATAAATTTTTGCGACGTTTGTCGGAGGGCAAAAATATTGCTATAAATACATGCAACCTGTTTCACAACGTAATTTATTATTTTCTTCGATATACAACGTGTCTTTTCTGACAGAATAATCGACAGACTCATCGACTATCTGTGGCGTCGTTATCTTCTTTCCACGACATTAAGTGCAAGGGAATGTTTCGTTAATAGCCTGAACGGGGGCAGGTAGAATATATCGTCCAGTAGCGATTTTCCCACGAGCGAAAGGATCGAGAACGAATTGTAAAATTTTAGACATCGACGCACGTCGATTTTCGTGGCGAAATTACGACGTTTTGATGGATCGTGCGTCGTTTCGTAACGCTGAAATTCCAGGTTGATCGGGGTTTACGAATGGTCGAGATTCGGACTTAATTGGGCGGTCCCCCAGTTTGTAATTTATGGCGTACTTTCCGGGATTTGATGGTCGAACGAGCGCACGGTTTATCCGAGTTTTCTGTTCACTTTCAGCGACTCGCCATGGGCTTTCGCGTAATTTATTGCCATGAGAGTTAATGACAACTGTCGATCAAAATTTGTCGATTCAACGATATATAAATCCCAGACGAAATCAGCGAAATGTTCTTTGATTGAGGAGAAATTTCACGAATGAAAACAACGATGAATCGAAACTGTTCGCTTTATAATCCCATGATCCCGATTATTATAGAAATACGAGAGCAAGCAAGGTGTCCAATAAAAGACCGTAATGGCGTCGTCGATCAGTTTAAAGACAGAGAACACCACGGTTCAACCTCTTTGACACGTTTGCCTCATTTTTACCACACTTTCGTGCACCTCATGGCTTCATCTCTGGTTTCTATTACTTCCTTTACATGTTCTCTTGCTCGTAATCGAACGCACGCGTTTCTGTTGTTAAGACTTTCATATCCTGCGCTATCGCAGATGTAAATACGCGAGTACTTTGGTATAAGAATACGTGCTACTTGGAGAAGAACCTGCCCGGAGGAGCTTTGAGCATTATTTACGACACTATTTGCATAATATCTTTGCTCCGTAGGTGAGCCCTTGAACGAGAATGCGATTCATAAAAAGCGAAACATTTATATCTTCTTGCGAGAAATAAAATCGTCTTCTACCACTGCGCGGTCCTACTATTGCGTGTATTTTTCACTTTTATATTCCCGTGTGGTTTCTCGATTTTTTACTCAACTTGCTTTTCCTATATTTTACCTCGTAATATAAAATTATATTATAGAATATAAGATAACGTGATTATAAAATAATTTATGCACGAGGTATAGCTCTTACTCAATATCTGAACTGTAGTGTATTTGCGTTAATATATTTTCTTCTAAGACAAACCTAACTCTTTCAAACAGCAATAAATACAGCTAAGTGTCTATTTCTTTCGCGATTTATCTTATCTATTCAGAGTGCTTCGCAGTGTTCACGCCTTTGTTCGATATTCATCGATGCACGAGCGTAACAGAGAATTACGAGGATTAAATGCTCGCTTTCGCAGTTTTGAACTGTCGCTGAGCATTTCAGAACGAAGAAGCGTAATTTTTGTTATAGTAAGCTTATCCTGTTTATCTCGATCGAGTCAATTAACCCAATTTGTGCGAGACGTCTCTTACACGTATCCCAAAGTTTGAGTGCAGTCGAGTAGTAACTCCAGTAGCGTGGTTGCATGACCTTATCCTTTCTGACAAGGATCATCATCCGAAATTCCGCAAGAGCAAAGATTTAATTACGGGAAATCCTACGGGACTGTGCAGCTCGGGTCACAGGAGCAGATTTAGACGAGCGAGCAACCGTGAATCCTCATTCGTTCGGGATGACAACAAAATCTGTTAGACAAACGAAACTTGCCAAGTTACTCTATTGGACTCGCCAAATTTGCATATCAAAGCCGACACTCCTATCTCTGCTTATCGTTTAACGATGGCTTTCACTTTCTCGGTTTACTGTTTAATCGTTTACTCTTGCTCGTGGATATTCGACTCTGTTTTCTGCTCGAAAGACCATGAGAGGATTATTTACTGTTTATTTTCAGTGCATAATGCAACGACGAGTGTCTACAGTGTCGTAAATTCGATTCTAAATCTAGTCATTATAAGATACATCGGATTTTCTTTTCGAAAGTGTCATTTTTTACTACGGAAAAATACACTAAAAATTAATGATTTTTCAACAGCAAGTAACTAAATTTTGTAGGAGACGAAAAACGAGATTTTCGAGAAAGTATGTTGCTCTTAAATATTTCTTTAATTTCTTCCAAATATTTGCTTAGCTTATATTTATGTATATGGAACAGTAATAACGGCTAAGACTAATTGATGTACGTTGTTGGGTTGCTGGTAATTAATTTATTCGTTCATTTAGTTATCGATCATTAAAAGTAATTAAATTCGGTTCGCGTGGTTGTGGTGATCGGATAAATGGAAGTTGTGTTAATGTAAAATGGCAGGCAGTGATTGAAAAGCGCAAACCGAATAAATCATGACAATATATCGAGATCTGCTGAGCAAATCTTTATTGCAATAATTCGTAATCGTGCTTTAACCTCTCGGTAATAAAATTTACCCATTTTTAAAATTTGCAAAGCAAGATGGAAAATTTTCTAGGGATATCTATTATAGAAAACGTGTTTCAAAAAATTTCGAAACGTTCAAAGGCTCTTAACTTTCATTCGTCAAAGTATTTAGCGAAAATTCGAAATTCGCACCATCCAATTTCTGCTTTTCCGAAAAACTTTTCTAATTTCCGGAAAGGAGCTAATTCTTTACGCTGTTACACCGAGAAACTGTGTTAAATAACCTTTCCCGGAATTAGAAAACTTGTATAGAGAAAACCACGATTGAGTCGAAAAAGTCCGAGATACTTTAGCTCGATTAAATCATCCCTTATCTTAACTCGGTAATATCCAGCTGGCGAAGTAGAATTATACCGGGTGAAGTGAATTATACCACTACAATCGACCCTCTTGATAATTTACTTGCCTGTGACACGTAAAAACGGTATATCGTGAATCAATTCTAATTTTGATTAATCCGTTTCCCGCGGTTCGAATGATTTAAGTGGTCCAACGTTCCGGATACCACGTTTCTCGGCTAACTACATGCTCGGGTTCAAGCTACAATTTATCCTGGATTATACTCCATAGATCTAGATAAAATGGCGCGAGTGAAAGAGGAGTGTTGATTAGGTCGATTGAAGGAACCCCTCGTGGAACCTTTTGAAGCAGGATCAGCTATCTTCTACCGCCTTCGAGCATCGCTTGATGTCGATTTCACGAAATAACCTTAATCAACTTAGGGGAGCCTCGACATATTATCACTGAGAAAACAGACGGAAGAAGACGACGGGTCTAGAAATATGATAATGAGGGACAGGTCTCCGTGATGACGCTCGATTCTTATTCGATAGAACCTGATAGATCCTGGGAATTTTCCTAATCTTTGCAATAACGTGGATAAAAGAATAAATAGTATCGTATGGAATATAATATTAAATGTATCATTAAATATTGATAATAAATACTTAAATAATTAAATATATTAGGTCGTCCCATAAGTTCGTTCGCGATGATATTTACATTCCTCGTCACAATTTATCAACTATATCGATGATTAACGTCTTTGTCAACGAAATAGGAAGAAGTCGTAGAACAAAAGGGCGACTAAATTTTTTCTTAACATTTAAAGGTTTATTCGACGTATAATTTTAAATGGTAAAAGTAAAAACCGGAACGAATTTATGGGACGACCTAATATAATTATTAAATATATAATACTAGGAATATGATACAGAGTAATACAAAGTTTCGGTTTGCTTGTACTATTAACGGAAATACTAAGATCCTGGAATGCGTGTAGCACTTTCTACGAGCGAACTCTAAAGAAATTTCGATTCCAGACGAGTGGCTTGTTTTTTGCTCGACTTTCTCGTTGAAGTTCAACGAAGCTACAGCGGTGGAACGATAAAACGATAGCAAAAGAAGCAGGTTGCCCGGTAAAAAAATTCATGACCGGAGTGAAACGGTTTGCTTTACTCGAAATATCCTTGGAACGATTGAAAAAAGTGGCCGATCTATGGAGAGGCAGCCATCCCGAAATGGAGAGTTCGTGATTTATTTTATCGTCCTGCTTCTTCGAGTATCTCCCATATTCTCATACTTTTTTTTTTGCCTTCGCGTCTACACTTACACCGTACGAATATTTTTTCTCGCATTTCCCGAGTGACTAAGCTTTCAGCCATTAATACGGTAGTCCGAAAATCGTAACGAAAAATCGTCAATTCTGAAATTCACCGTGACGTTATTTCAATTAATTACTCAGAATCTGAGGTACCGATGAATCCTCGAGATTCTTATACCTCTCACACCCCTTTCCAATCACGGGAGATGTAATTCCAATTTTTTTTAGAGTTAACACATTGCTAACCGGCAACTTTTCTGAAAATTTACCTCTTGTGCCCGGCTATTGTTTTGAAAGCGGATGTGGAAGTAAAACAATATAAATAAACTTTAATAAATTTTATTTATAATTCTATTAATATTTCTTTTTCGTATGATAAAAAGTATAACAATCACCTACGTGTAATGGTACACCACAAGTTTTGCAAATATATCGGGTTTCGCTCCGTTTTCCTTTCGAAGAACATACTCTAGTCGGATAATATTATATTTTTTTTTTTTCGAGATTTTGGAGGCCTAATATTAGATTCACTATCTTATGATACAGTATCATTTTCGAAGTTATCAGAATTTGATTCACAATCAGTTGGACGATCAGATAAAGCATCTGCGTATACTTGAGTAAAAGGTTCTTCATTGGTGCGTTCGGTCATCGTTGAAATTTTTTATACAACTAAGAACGAAACTTGGCCAGTCTTATAAGCAAGACACAACTCGAGGTATGCAAAGCAAATAATTGCATTACAAGATTTCCAACAGTGCGTCGTGATAACAATAAAGATGCGGAAAAAAGTTTATCACGAGTTTACTCGTGGACGGTCACCAACGCTTGGCCACGAAAACACGAGTTAACTCGTGACCGGTCAGTAATGTGTTAAAAGCATTTCATTTCCCGAATTTTCGGTGAGTTTCCTTTGATAAATTTGCCTCCGAGGTGGTGCCTAAACATGCGTGGACACGCGTTTACTGGAAGGCGAGCACCACGGGTCTGTCGGGGCGTGAAAAATACGCGGGCCATCCATTAGAAGTTTTGCCAGCTCTTGCAACGAGATTCCATCAATCAAACGCGAACTTCCGATAGCTTTCCCTGAGCAAACCGAAGATAAAACGCTGGTGTACATCCGGGAGAAAGGGAAACTGTGACAGGGTGACGAAGGACGACAACCTCGACCGGCTGGTAATCTTTTTTCTTCCTCTTCGCCCCTTTTCCACCCCTTTTTGGCTCGTGGTGGCGAGCATGAAATCTGGGGTGCGGCGACCGCTGGTAGTTACGATATCATCGTTGCCTCTTTTCACCCGTGCGAGGACAGAAAGGAAGGAATGCATGGGAGACCAGCAAAGACAAAAGGAATTCGAAGGCTGCAAGGGGAGGAGGACACTTGGTCTACTATTTTCTCCTTTTTTTTTCCCCAACGAGAAACGATAACGCCAGGGGAAATCAGGAGATTTTGCGGGCAGATTTTTCAACAGAAGATTCTTTATGCTTCTTCCCGTTTTTTTTTTTTTCTTTCTTCTTCTTTTCTTTTTTCGCGAAGTATTAAAGTAAGTAGAAAATACGCGTAACGAGGAACGTGGGAATAGAATGGAAATTTTTGAGCTGGTTGTCCTCGGTCTCGGTGTATAATGAAAAAAAAACGTATTTACACTTTTGGAAAAGTTAGACATAACGGAGACTCAAAGGATTCAGTCTATTTCGGTAAATCGAATTTACACGCGTTTCGTCTTAAACTTGCCGAAGACGAAGTTCGACGATTCCGAATTGATTTATTTGCAAATGGAAATCCTCGTCGACGTCGTCTCTCGATGAATAATAGTCCCTGTCATTTATGTTGAGTAAAATTTTAAAACGTGGTTCCATACAGCGTGAGATTGCATCTCGAGTCTAAATATTTAAGATTAAGTATCTAAGCCGATAGTTCACCATTACATCTATCTATCACGACGTTGTAAGTGAGGTAAATTCTTCAAACATTCGTTGTAACGCAGACGAACGTACGTTTGAATCGTTTCAGAACGTGCAGAAAGTGAAACGATTCAGCGCCTGTCTATTTCCGCGTCCTTATCGTCTTATTCCAAGGGATGCTCGCGGAATAATTCTGTCATGCGATTCTGTCCTATTGTACATGCTCGATGAAATTCAATGAACGACCTCGCCTGATACAATGATCCGATACAGAGAGATAAAAGTCACCTGCAGCAACGAATCCTCAGGTTTGCGTTTTGAAACATCGCGTGATAAGGCAGTCACGATAACGTTACTGATCGATAGATTACGCGATCGCGTGGAACGAAGAGACCAAAAGCTCTCATTTCAGAGACTCGTCGTCCGAATTCTAAGCGAATCTCCAAAACGTTTCAACGTTTCGCAGCCCTGTCTGCCGAAGTACCATCACTGAACGGAAACTCGCGCCGGAAATATGCACAGTGCGCGTGGTTTCTGTATATATGTTGCTCTAAGTTTTAAACAGGAACTGTGCTGAATAAAACAATCATTGCTCTAATGTAATAAAATCAATAAATTCAACGGAAAATGCTCTGCTGATAAAGAAAAATGTTGCCATCGACTATAGATCATTTGTCGATGTACAGATCATTTCGATGCCGCATATATGCGGCGCTCGGCGTGAAAGGGTTAATAGTTGTCGAAAGTGGGACCGAATTTCCGATAAAAACACGTTTAACACGTTGACTGTCAGATGCATTTTCGATGATTCGCCCAACTTTTCATTATGCGATTTATATTATGCTGAAATATTATTTGCAGCAGATAAAATAAGTTATAAAATCATGCTTGAAGCA